>LGRX02008961.1:15487-31538 GCA_001247695.2 Cymbomonas tetramitiformis
AGCTACAAAATTTTTAAAATTCTGATACCCTGTTATCGAACGCTGAACCTCTTACATGCAAGCCCAGATTCCAACATGAAAAAGTATGAAAACAGCAGTAAAATATATCCGTCAAAATTGATATTATATCACAAAATACGAATTATTGTGTGTACAAAAGCTGTGAGCAGAACTGTCTTAGCACTCTAGCACTGGCACGCGAACAGCCACCTAGTACTTGCGAAGGCAAAACAATAATGAGTCCACTGATCTGACCTTCGGTCAGAGGTCACTTATCTCTCAATACTCTGTCACATTTTCCAAAACTGTAACGGGTTCTAGCCCTCGAATCTTCATCTGGCCAATGGAAAGTCATTATTCCATGCCAGCTTTAATACTGTTACCGCTTAACACATTCTGACTGACACGTCAGTGGCAAAGGAGTCACTGCCGTCGTCATCGTATCATTCCTCAGTAACCTGATATTGACAATATCTTCTCTGACAAGTCCGCATCTCACAGATGGTCATCTTCGCAAAGCCTGTCATGCTGTCACCACTGTCATGCGTGTCACCAGCTGAACAAACCCGGCGCGGTACCATGAGAAGCCGGCGTTTGTTACAGCTGTCGCAAACGCGTGCATATGATGGTACAATCTCGGAATCGAACGAACTTAACACTCGCGACTGGTCATAAGCATCATTAATACCCACTGGTGCCGGTGACTGTACGAGCAACTCTCAACACAGCATAAGATCGTAGAGCTACAAAATTTTTAAAATTCTGATACTCTGATATCGAACACTGAACTCCTACATGCAAGCCCAGATTCCAACATCCCCCATCTGTAGCTGCTGCGTGCAGTAGCACAGACTCAAATGTGGGCTTGTTCAGCATACTGGGTCGTATCACCATCTGCCATGAACTTGCCCAAACTGAAAGTGAACATACCGATGCCCTCACCTTCTCCGCCTTGTAACATTCTGGCTCTGATCAATGGGTTCTTGAACACCAAGACCCACATGCACCTGCGGCCAATAGGTCCATGTTCCAGATGCCCAATCACATGCAAGCGTCCTGTCTGACTCAATCGTCTGAAGTATGCAGCCCTGCTCTCGGTCATGTCTGTCAAGTAATAAGATGGAACGTGGACACATGCCACCACACGACTGGCCATTACTGCCAACGGAAACGCGATATCCAGCGCTGCGAACCAAGGCGAAGTCACCACTGCGTCACAGCCACCATACTTCTCCTTCCATATACGATAGTTACCTGGCTGAAGTGCGTCATGCGCCTCAGACCAGCCCAACTGAGAGTTCCAGTCATTGTTCATGAATCTCAACTGCGGCCATAGCTCCACCATCACCTCACTGATGACCCCAGTGCCTGCCCATGGGTCCCACACGCCATCGACGGACTTCCAGTCCACCTCTGTCGCCAAACGCCTCACCTCAGAGGGCACTGTGATGACCAGTTCAAGCCCCCACTGCAGCGCGCTAGCTTCTCTCACCTGAGCCTTAGTCATGTGTCTCAGCTCTCCTCGTCTTTCAACTTCTTCTTCAGCCAACGCAGGCACAAGAGGTGCATCCCTCAGATGCCTTGCCAAGGCCTTCTGTTCCCGATATTTCTTGCTCAGCACCGTGCGATGCCCCTCATTCCAATGCCCTGGCATGAAGATCTGCACAGCCTCAGAGAGCTTGTCCTGCCTAGCTGCCTTCCCCAATCAATCTGATCAGGCATGCCCAAGAACATGTCCTCCTCTTTCAACAGCATCTCTCTCGATGAAATGGCATGCCAAGGCTGGAACTTGTCTCCCTTCACCACCCGACGAGGACCCACGTCTGCTGGCAACAGGCGCATCTCCGCCGACAACTTCTCATTCAATTGCTGCTCCTTCATGCCCAATTTGTCCTCTAGGGCACCAGAGCTCTCGTCTTTCTGGGTCTGCACCTCGGCATTGGCGGCTTGCCTCCCCGTGCCTGAGCACATGGGGCATAGCCACTCACCTTCTGGTACTCCATCCAGTGCTGGGGTCAAACACCACAAGTGATACCCCCTGTTGCACGTGTCACACAACAGCATCTCTGCCTCCCCATCGGTCTTCCTGCAAACTTCACATGCTAGGTGCTTACTGGGAACGGCTGCACTGCAGTCATACTGATCCTTCACCTGTAGGTGACATGGCGCGATGCTCTGCACGGTGCTCTTCTCTCTTAACTTGGTGGCGTCCTCAAGCACCACCACACCATCTCGCTGTATCTTGACCAGCTTCAGGATGGCGGATTTGGTCGCGACTTCCATGCCGCTGCGGGGCTTCTGCCTGATATAGACGAAATCACCCACCTTGAACTGGTGTGGACTAGGCTCGTAGCCCCCACTCCTTCTTTTTTCGTAGTGTAATGTGTCACGATGCTGCGCGACCTCCAGGCTGCAACCAGCGTGTACCATCAGTCGCCTCACCACCTGTGCTCTCTGGTGGAGGTCCTTGACTCTGGCATCCTTCTCATCTTCGACCTCCACAGCAAAATCTATGCTGGGTGCCCGTTTCAAATCAGGCGGCACTACTGCCTCTTGGGCGAACAACATGGTGAACGGCGCCACCCCCGTGGACTCCTGGCGTGCTGCATTATAGCTCAGCACCAGTGGCCAAAGCTGCTCATCCCACTCATAATCGAGACCCCTCTCCAAGGCAAGCTTCTTAAAGCAGAACTTCATAGTGCGTACCACTCGCTCGGTCAGCCCATTGCCTTCTGGTGAGTCTGGCGAGGTGACTCGCCGGTCAATCAGGCAATCTCTGCACAACTGCTTGAACTCGCCTTCAAACTCCTTACCTCCATCCACCAAGCATTCTGCTGGCGCACCAAACACAGCCAGGACATGACTGCGAAATGCCGCTGCGATGGTGCTCGCCTCCTTGTCGGGAATGGGCACGCAGACTATGAACCTGGTGTAGTGCTCGGTCATGATGAGCACTCGGTTGTTGCCAGACTTGGTCTCTCTCCTCGAGGGCCATGCCAGATCCAGCGACCAACGATACATGAACGACACGATCTCAAGGGGGGACAAACATGCCTCCTCTCTCGCATAATGAGTCTTCACACGCTGACAGGTCTCACACTGAGTGACCACAGCCTCCACGTCTTTCTTCAAGTCGGCCCACCAATGGCGCTGCCACAAAAGATGCTGCGTCCGCCTTATGCCCCAATGTCCCGTTCTGGAGTGGTATTCCTTAACCAACGCGAGACGGTCAGCAGGCTTAGGTATTCTCACCTCCTTGCCCGACATAGTGACCATGTAGATCTCGTCCGTGGCCTCGTCCCATCGATGTCGTGCTGCTCGCCTCCTTACTCGACGAACTTCCTCTTCGGGCAACCTCACTCTACCATTGGACTTCAACCATCTGAGGCACCATGCATCATCGTGTACATCTCGATGCTTGTCACGATCTACCTGCTGCTCGGCCACGCTGGCCATCAGGTCCTCGAACCTGGTGGTACACGTCAACCTGGGGAGCTTCATCTCTGACTCTCTGGTAGGCGGACTCCAGGCAGGCACATCCACGTGCGCTGCTGGGATCGCGCCCTCTTTCACGAAGTGGTTCTCATGCCTCTGACGATACTGCGCCATGGTGTAGAGCTGCCACTCGTTCTTCTTCTTCTTCTTGGTTCCAGCCTTCTGTCGCTGGGCTCCAATTCCTTCTGCGCCTTTCTGCCCTTGCGAGCACATTATCCGCAGCTTCTCCTCCCAGTCGCGATGGGTCATAGTCTTCGCCACCTGCTGGGTGTATGCGTTCGAATTCTCAACCCATTCCGCCAGCAAAGCTTGCCTCTGCTGAAGGTCCGACCTCTCGTGGTCTGCCCAGTTGTTGTCTACAGCGATGGGCTGTCCTGGGGAATTCTCCGCCTCTGGGGATTCCTTGCTGTGAGGAAGCCCCTTCCTGCTTGCTTCTGCGACTGCCATCAGCAGTTCCATTGCTCTGCGATCCATGGCCAGGCCCAGAATGCTCGCCAATTCTACGTCACTTAGGCCGTCGGCCATGCGTAGCTCACTTGCGCTGTAGCCCATGGCTCGCGTCTTCTCTTCGAGGTTAACTTCTCGAGATTCTTCCTCGGCGTCTTCGCCGTCCTGGTTGCGCACCACGGTGCCCATCCTCGCTCTTCTGAACGCTCTTGACCCTTGCGTCGCCATGATGGTGGGTAATGCCCTCAATGGTTCTCCCACCACGTTCACCACGTAGTGAGGCGCGCGGTCTGTCCTTATCACTGGCCTGGGATGCCAGCCCTTGCATATGATTGACGATACAATTCGTCCTTCTGGTCTCACCACCTTGCTCATGACGGAGCGAAACTGGTGGCTCTGGAACAAGTTGCTCCAATACGCCCGCAACCGATGTGCGTAGGCGCCTGCTTGTGCTGCATCAAAGGACACTGGTCTACCAATGACGCTGGCAATGTACGGGAACACCTCGTCCCTGATCTTGGTTCCAGGTCTGTGCGACAACGGAGAAACATTTTCCAGGATATAACCTGGAGGCCTCTGCCGCTGCAGCTGCTGGAGTGTGGACAGAAGCCTGACCACTTCATAAAATAATTTGCTGTGCCTGCCATCCAGGCCTGTGAGTGTTCCAGCAGGGGAGAGATCCTGACATGGGAACCCACATACCATGACCCACTGGCGTCCTTGAAGAGCTCCTGCTCGTATGAAGTCGGCGCTGGTGGTCTCGCGCAGGTCTTGGGGTAAAGCCCCAAGCTCTATTGCATGGGGCGAGATGAGGTCAGGGTATCGTCTCAGCAATGCCGCACACCTGGCTCTGGCAACCGTCTGACTGCTCGGGGATATGTCCTGATACAGGTAGCGATCCACCTTCATCCCACTGCGGAGCAACATTTCCAGCCCAGCACATAGGCCTCCACATGGTTCGTAGCACACCACGCCTTCCTGCCGAGCTTGCGAGAAGAATCGGCTGCTCAGCACCCTGGTGTCGACCTTCTCGGGCTTCCGGATGCGCTCACCTTCAAAGTACGCATTGCTGTACACAGCAGGGCTTCCCTCGCCATGCGTGCCTCGCGTTGGCCTAACCAGGCTCAGCGCCTTCCAAGCTGCTCTGGCTAGCCTCCCAGAGTCGGTCACCAGCTCGGGCAAGTCGGTGTCGAACATGTCCCCATCCATGATTGCATTCTAATTCCTCGTGGTAGTGCAAATCGAACAGACGATGCACTGGTCCTGTGCCCAGCTGCTCCATGGCAGCCATCCTGCAGTAGTTGGCAACCTGCACCTCTGGCGTGGCCTCTTCCCCTGGGGAAGCATCCCCAGCCAACATAAGGCACAAGTGGTCACAGAAGTCCTTCGTGTGAACTTCCCCCACGCCTGCGTGAAACGCAGTCACCTTCTCCCTCTCATGCCTTGCTCCAGTCTCATCTGTCGTGGACGGCAGTGGGTAGCGAGACGGCACGTCAGCGTTGCTGTTCTTAGCTCCTGGACGGTACTGCACCGTGAAGTCGAACTCCTGCAAGCTGATTGCCCAGCGTAGATGTTGCCCTTGGAGATCAGCC
Organism: Cymbomonas tetramitiformis; assembly: GCA_001247695.2. Lineage (NCBI taxonomy): Eukaryota > Viridiplantae > Chlorophyta > Pyramimonadophyceae > Pyramimonadales > Pyramimonadaceae > Cymbomonas > Cymbomonas tetramitiformis. The sequence goes on from LGRX02008961.1 coordinate 21,022, forward strand.
TTCTCCATCAGGGTGGTGAGCGGTGAGTGGTCGGTCACCAAGGTGAAGTGGACTCCATGCAAGTACTGCCTCAACGTGCGCACTGCCCATACCACTGCGAGCATCTCACCTTTGAAGCTGGCGTACTGTCTCTCCGTTTTACTCAGAGATCGGCTGATTGCCATACAAATGTACTCCTTCCCGCCATCGTCCTTTTGGCCCAGCACTGCGCCAATGCCATAGGTGCTCCAGTCAGTGTACAATATGAGAGGTCTGTCGTAATCGATGGGCCTCAGGCACCTCCCAGAACAGAGGGCATCCTTAAGTTCTTGGAGTGCTTGATCTTGCTGCTTCCCCCAGGCTGCCTTGATGTCAGTGACCTCCTTCTTGAGCAAGTCGTTGAGAGGGCGGGCCATCTCAGAGTAGTTTGGCCCCCCTGGCTCACCCACCAGGCCCTTGTAGTAGTTCATCATACCCAAGATCGAGCGGAGCCCAGTCTTGTCCTGAGGGCTTGGAAGCTCTTGTATGGCCTTGCATTTGGCTTCTTGCGCGCCAATGGAGTTGTGGCCAATACGATAGCCCAGAAAGTCCACCGTGGCTGCACCAAAAGTGCTCTTGCCTGCATGCAAACGGATACCAGCATCCCCCAAGGTGCGAAGTACATCCTCAACGTCCTTCAAATGCTGCTCAGGCGTGGAATCCGTATAGACCACTACGTCATCGACGTACGCCACCGTGCAATGCTGCAAGTGCCGTAACTCGTAGTCCATGATTCTTACGAACGCAGAAGTAGCTCCAGCTGCACCAAAAGGCATCGAGGTGTATTGGTACAGCTGATTCTTCCACCAAAACGCCGTCTTGCTCCTGTCCTCTTCTGTAGCCATGGGGATCTGGTGGAAAGCTTTGGTGGCATCCAGAGTGGTCTTGAACTTGGCTTTGGCCACCTTCTGGTAGAGCTCCTCTGGTCGGTGCGGCAGCGTGTTGTCTTTGAGGGAGTGCCGATTGACACCCCTGAGGTCCACGCAGAACCTCGTCTGAGTCCACAGGCCAGTCTCGTGATCCTTCTTGCCAGCTACGACCACGTTGCTCGCATGCCTGCAATGCTTGGCTGCTGGCTCTATGAAACCATACTCCAAAAGTTCCTTGCAATGGATATCGATGATCTCCTGCTCGCCCGGACTGTACTTCCTAGGTCTCTGGTAGGCGGCCTTGGATTCGTCTACGAAAGGAATGGAGAACGTGTTGTGCTTCGCTTTGCCCTTGTAGCCTTTCAGATCGTGAGGGCTGTTGGCAAAGGTGGTCTTGCACCTGCGAAGAACATTCCGCATTTCCTCCCAGTGTTCCTCCTTGAAGTCAGGATGTCCTCCAAACGTGGCATTGAGCTCAGTGTCGAGCCACGCTGCCTCGTCCTTGGTCACTGTCGTGTCACCCAAAGGTTGAAGCTCGTCCAGCACGGTGTACGGCAAGACCTCATCCTGCTCCGCGATGTTGGCTTCCCAGCCCGGCTCCCATTGCCTCGAGGACTGCTGGGCCTCCCATGAAGTGCAGGGGGATTTACCCCAAGCACTGCGCGTGGGCGACATGGCATCGCACATGGGCACGCTCTCAGCCAGCTTGCCAGCGACCCACAAAATTCCGCACAAAAGCAGAAAAAATCGTAAAATTCTGTTGAAACGCACTGCGGCTGCTGGCGAGTTCGAAGCGAAGAAGCACGCCAATACTCTCCACCCCCCGTGCGCCAAGCGAGTACTCCCACCAGCGGCGGTGAAGACCACGACCGCAAGGACCAGCGCCACGTAGGTGGCCTGCGCGATGTAATGAAGTCGAAGATTGCGTTGAAGCTGCGCCCAGCGCGCCGCAAAGCGAGGTTTGTCCAACCTGGCCGGCAAAGCGGGCAGACGCACGCGGCCCAACAAGAAGACTTGAGACCAACGTAGGGACGGAACAGCCCATCCACGGCCACGTCGAATACGATGCGTGTCCAAATGGTCGCTTGGGACATGAGGGGCATGGCACGCCACATCCTCCGCGAAGACGCTGGCACAAACCCAAAGCCAAGCAAGGACTGCGATCAGGAGGGCGGCTGCACACTGCGACCAACACGCCAAGGAAATGACCACAGCCCGTAGGGGCACGACCATCCATCCTTCGTCATGAACACGGTGCACGCCAGCATAGATGCCCGTGGTGCGCACGACAAGCAACCCAACGTACCAAATGCAGGCGAGGGCCCATAAGACCCAAACGTTATAGTGCGCACGACGGGGATAACGTCGAGCAGCCGACCACCACATCGGCAGCCAGCTCAAAAGCGAGGCCACACAGCGCCCCCACCAAATGCGAAAAGGGCACCATGCCAAGTGCCACGACATTGCTTCCCACATCGCCCAGACGGCGACCATGGGCACGGTACCTCGTACCAACCACCACCAAATCACTGCACTGCCCGCAAACGAGATACACGCTCGCAGGACCTCCGGCCGCAAGTGGACTGCCCGTGCCGGCAGCCCACGGCCACAGCGCCGGTTGTGCATCAGGGCTGCCCGCCCGCTGTGCCCGGGAAGCCCTGTTGAAAATGCGCTTGCCGTCGCTGCGCCTCACGCTGCTCGTCTGTGTAGTGCTGAAACGCTTGTGTAGCCTCACTCCAATTCGAGCCAGCTGGAGAAGGAGGACGCTGTGAGGCGTGGCTGGCCGGCATCCTGGACGTGCTCGGCGCGGGGACGACATGGGTAGCAGTCCCACGGCGGTCAACGGAAGGAGCAGGCGAATGCGCAGCACCACCTACGATCGGCTGATGCTCGAACGTCCCGGGGGAAGGCGGCCATTGACGACGTGCAGGGGGGTCGCGAACCTCGTCCACATTCCTCGCCCAGCTCGTATCCACGTGCTCTGGCCTCACGGCCACACGAGCCTCACGGTTGGGCGGCCGTGGCGGGAGAAGGCGCGACTCCAAGACGCGCAGGGCCGTCTGCAACCATGGCGCGGCCGATTCTGCGTAACCCCACTGCATGCATATGAACTTCCGGTCGTCCTGCACAAGGTAATCGTTCGTGAACTCCGTACGCCAAGACAGACACCGCTGATCATCCATGAAGATGTAATGCACCGGCGTGGCGTTTGGATGTGCCATGCAGCGCAGCACGTGCGCCGACCCAAGCTCCACCCACTTGCACAGCGAGAACTCGACGTTCCTCGCATAACCTGCGCCACGCGTGTGTCCTGAGCCAAGATGCGACAGATCAGCATAGGCTGACGTGATGGCCTCCAGCAGGTTGGCAGACGTCGTCTGTCCCCCAAGAGGGAGGCGCCAGCCCCGCTGCCCGCAAGTGATGGTCTTGTTGTGCTTCTTGGCGACTGCGCTGGTGATGCCCGGATAGTCCCGCAGCCTGAGACCTCGCTCCTGGTTGCACACGCCAAGTTCATACACGATCCGCTGGTCCCGGCAGCGGTTTGCATGTGCCACGGCAAACTTCACCATGAAGACGGTGAGGTTGCGGCGCTCCCTCAAGTTGCTCACCTCCGCCACGGTCAGAAACCTGCCCACCGAACTGACGGATGAGGTGGCCATCTGCACGGCATCCCAATCCGACCCTGCCGGAGATGGAGGCGCCCTTGTAGGGGACTGAGACAGCTGATGCGCCCGTGGCGGGCTCGGAGGCGTAGACGGCGCGCCTCCCGAGGAACGTGGTCGGCCATCACGCGGGACACGGATCGAGTCGGCCCATGAGCCAGCGTTGCTCACGGCAGGCGATGCAGGGGGTGATTCCCCTTGAGAAGGACGAGCGGCAGCGGCGCAAACGAGTTGAGATGACAACGCACGAGAATCGTCCACGGGCTCACCGTCGCTGGATGCCGGCGATGGCGTAGGCCCATGCTTGAGGGCTTGGAAGGCGCGGACGCGTGACGAGCGTGGCGGCGAGTCACTGGCGGACCTGGCACGAGACGGGCCAGCGGCAGCCTGAGATGGGCCTGCTACAGCCTGGGACGGTACTGCGGCAGCCCGAGATGGTCCCGCCACAGCGGCAGGGACAGGTGGCCGCGCAGGGGCACGCTTAGTGAGCCGTAAATGAGCCATGTCGTTGGACGGTGGCGGCCTGCGCTTTGCGTCTGCATAGAGCGCCTGGTGGCCCTGCTGCCTGGTGTCGACCGACTTGAGCATTTTCCGCATCTCCCCCAGGCGCACGTACTCCTGGGCGGCAGCATTCTCGGAGAACACCCTGCCAGGCCCCCCAAGACCATCCCCCACTGGGTAGTACTTGGTGCTGGAATCCGAGAAGACGAGCTCCAGAGGTGGTCTCTCGCCGCCATGTCGAGCATATTGACGGAGTATGCCATCAGAAAGAGCTTCAATGTCCACTGGGCAGAGGTATCTGAGCAACTGGTAAGTCCAGACGCCCGTACTCTCGTACCAGTGAGGGAGCTGGAGCTCGTCCAGCACTTCTTCACGGTTGGACACGCGCACATGAGACAACGTGCAATGCAGCAGATCGAGCTGCTGTGTGGCTGCGCTCGGCTGAACACAGAAGACGCGCTTCCTCAAATCCCACATAAGGGTGCCAGTGACTTCACCACTGGGGTACTTGAGCAACGACTGGAGCGTGCTCTGCAGCCTCTGGATTGGGTTGTAATCTAGCTGCGACCTGCTCTCTCGGGGCCTGGCGACGTCCTGCTTGCTGGCCGAGGACGGTACATACGTCGTGTAGTCGCCATCGAGCACCCAGCAGTTCTTCTGATCGTCGTGCTTCAGCTTTTGGTCCACATGCAGCCAGTTCGGGGTCATCAGCTGGTGCATCGTCACCCACTTCTGTTCGAGGCAGCGGGCGAACTCCACGCAGACATGCTCACGAGAGGGTCTGCTTGGCATGTCCTGGGCGGGATTCTGGAGGATGCGGCAGAGGCGCGCGACGTGATGCCGGTCTAGATACAGCCTCTGGTCCGCCCAGTGATAATCGAGCGGGGTATCCAAAGACGGATGGTCCCCAACATTTACCCGAGAAGGACTCCGTGTCCAGTCGGTGACCCACTTAGCGTGCCCACCTTTCCAAGGGTCTGGCTCCTTGTAGAACTGCTCGAGCATGTGCTCCGACGCTGCCTGTACGGCGGGCGTCAGCGACGGCAGGCTGCTACGTCGGCCGCCTTCAAGAGAGCACGTCTGACGGCGACATTGCTCCTGAATCTCTGCTGGTGTGGCGACTCGATGTCGTGGGAGATCAGCAAGCGGTCTCGGCGAAGGAGGTTGTGACGTCACTGGTGACTCGTCATGGTCATCAATGTGCTCACACTGGATCCCCGAAGCCGCGAATCTCTCCTCGCTCGTGCTCAGAGGCGTGTGCCTCAGCCAATCACCCTCCAATCCCTGTCCGAAAATCTCTGACTGCAGACACACCACCGGGTCCACGCGCCTGGGCAGGTCAGGACGTTTGGGTGGCGTCATGTCCACCAGCGGAAGCACCACCTGGGCGTTCATGCCCAGGATCGTTGGCGCATGTGATACGGCCACTCCACTCCCAAGCTTGATATCAATCATCAGGGAGTTCTTCAATGGCCCAGTACCAATCAGCAGGTCCCACGAGTTCTCAGCCTCGAAGGTCACGAAGGCATACAAGCGGTGAAGCGTCATGTGCGGAGTGCCCGCTGCCAAAATGACGTCCACGTAGCAATAATGGGTGAACTTCGTGGGACTGTTGTCACATCTGGTGACCTTGGCGCCGGTGGTGGCTTCGTAAATCGTGAGACCAAGCCGCCTCACAACAGAGATCGAGATGATATTACAGTTGGCGCCGGTGTCCATGAGGATTGCCCGGTACAGCATAAGCTCGCCACCGGATGACACCAGCGCAAGCCCCTCATATAGAGTGGCATTCTGCAACTTGCAGATAGGCTGAACTTGAGCCATCAATAGCACCTGCTCGTCGGTCAGATGCTGCGCCATCTTTGCCCTCAGTGCGTCGTAAGCGGAGGTCTTGATGGTACCAGCTCGCACATGTCCATGGTCACTGAAGTCAACCACCCCCAGATCGTCCACGTAGGCAGCAGCTGCACATTGAGCGGCGACGCTGTCGACCACCCCGCTGGGCATCTCGTCCAACGGCACCTCCTCGATTGCACGATGTCCTGAACCGTCTGCTTCCCTTCTCACTCCTTGCGTCGCTGTGGCGTGCGTGTCTTCCAACTCATGCTCATTGACCTCAGCGGGCTGTTCGGTTGCCTCATTCGGATCCTTGCCCAGGAGCTCCTCCAGTGCCACAAGATTCTCGATGTCCTTCGGGAGATCAATGGCGTTCTGGGAGATCAGGATGGCAGCAATCTGCGAGCAGGCACGCACGGAGCTGCGAAGATTGGATGCCAACAGGTGGACCTTCCTGCTGAGTAAGTCGGGAGGGACGGCTCTAGGCACCTGGGCGGCCCTGTCGAACTCCTCCGGCGTCTTGACCTGGAAGCCCCGCATCTGCTGAGTGTTGCCCAAGGCGACAGCGGCGCTGGCCTGGAGACTCGGTGCGTGATCGATGCCAACACCATGACCACCTCCCAAACCACCCCCAGCAGGGCAGTCCTGCTCATCCTCCTCGTATTCTGCCTGTTGGGTGAAGTTGGAGTTGTACTCGGTATCCGCATCGCTGGCCTCTGATAGAGCCTGTGCATCGGCGATCTCGTCATCCTTTGGAGGTGACCCTGCCTGGAGGCCTGACAATTCTGCGGCGAGCTTCTCCTTAACCTCGGCACTGGCAGCCACTTGCTGCTGCTGCTGCTGCTGGTGCTTCTGCTTGGCCTCCGGGAGCTTAAGCCACTCCTTGGTGGTGATCCCCATCTTGTGCTTGTCAAAGCGGTGTGCGATGTTGTAGGCACGCATCTGGGCATTCTTAACCTCATCTGGCCACTTGGAGTTCTGCCTGTCCTTATGGAAGTTGGGCGGCACCCGGGAATCCCGACACCCCGTGTAGCAGCGATCTGGGGAGTGAGGCAGGCGCGTGAAGCACCAATCACACTGAAACTTCTTCGAAGCATCAGGTGGTGGCACCTTGCTGTAAGAAGGTTTCTGACGCTCGGCATTATTCGCTTCCCTCACAGGCTTCTTGGCGTCGTCGCCCCCATGCTGTGCCTGCTCCTTCTTCTTGGGGTCCCTGCGTCTGTCCCCAGTCTTGGAGGCAGAACCCGAGCGCCTCATGGCTGATACCAGCGCAGACAGGTCAAGCCCCATCTGCCTGGCCTCGAAGCAGGAGTACACGCAGTTGAGCCTGCGAACCAGCTCCTGCTGCAGCGTGAGGGCCCAAGCCTCTGCATCGTTCTTGAGCTTGTCCTGCACCTCCACAATCACCTCGAGGTCCTCCCAAGTAACGCTGTTGGGGGCAGGATGACTGACGCGCAGCTGCTCGGACACGCGATCTCGGTATTCTTTGATGCGCAGGCCCTTAATGCATTCCTCGATGTTCTGCCTGACGACGGAGTCCTCCACCCTCCTGCCGGTGTTGAGAGCTGCCTCCCTGCGACGACAGCTCTTCACGTAAGCGAGGCCGTCCTGCTCGTTGGTCTGCGGCTTGGCGATCAAGAGATCTTCCTTCTCTTTGGTGCCCTTCATCAAGAATTTAGCTTCGAGCTCTGCAACGAACGCCCTCAAGGCCCAAGAGTAGTGAGAATCTTCAGTGCCATCTGGCCCCGTGAGACCCCTCGTGGAGGTTCCCTCGCCTGCCCACTCATCAGACGCCTCGCCATCCTCATCACCATCCTCGAACACCTTACAAACTGCCCAGGTTGTCCCTGGCGCCAGCTCATGAAAAGGAGGCTGAGCACAACGCACAGATCCCTGGTAAGCATCTCTCATGGTAACGTCCTTCAGGACATGGCAAGCGTGTGAAGCCATGACGCCATTCTTCAGGTAGGCAGCACACCACCAGTCATAAGCGACTGAGGTGGCATAGTCATCCCCTGCTAGAAACGATGGTATGCTGTCCCACAATGATCTGTAGTCTGGTCTGGACCCAGCGAAGGCCTCCTTCTGCTGCTGACTGAGCGCATGGTAAGATGCTGACTTCATGTACCTACGCTTCCTGGCCTCAAAAGTCCGCTGGACTTTCGCCACCATGTCCACGAAACGCCTGATGAAGAGCGCTCTGTCCTCACTCTTACTACCGGTGTACTGGAGTCTGACGTCATCCTTGTCAAGTGAGTGGCTCTCCTTCTCATAGTGATCCATCTCGTCTACGTCGTCAAACGCAAAGAGAAACTGGTTTGCAGGCGCTGAGGCTACTACTGCTGCTGCGAGTGCTGCTGCTCCTAGCGCTGTTGCCGCTGGAGATGACGGTGCGGAGGGAGTATTTTCTGAGCCCGACCCCTCTGCGCTCATATACTCCGTGTCAAGGTCCTGACTGGTCCGTCCTCGTGCCAGCCGTCGTGCCTCACGTTCTCTGGAATGGGCAGAGGCAGCGCTTGGCTCTGACTCTCCCTCCGTGGTGAAGTGCTGTGTTGATGCTCAGTCAACGGGACCAAGGGCGAGTCCCCCTCTCTCAGCGCAAAGCTCGTTCCCCAGTAGACTGGAGTCTTGACTCAGACTGGCTCAGGCCAGTGCACTGAGTGCCCCTGGATTTGCCTTGCTGAACAAGTGAAAGAACGAAACGCGTGTGGGCAGCGAATGCCTAGAGGTCCAGCACTGCGCTTCAGCGCTCTGAATCAGCAGCAGATGTAGAGTATTCGTGCAAGGAAAATTAAAGCTGGGCCAGAGTGCTGAGCACTTCTGGATTAGCTGGGCCAGAGTTCATAAAGAGGACAGTGACAGTGAGGTCAACTCCTTAACACCAGGAAATAGCACTGATATGCAGCGGTGTGAGCTAGGCCAGTGTGCTGAGCACCCCTGGATTCACACCACCACTGCTAATCAAGAAAGCCATGGCTGGCATATAAGCTCACTCCCCAGTCCAGTCCAACAAACAAGTACCAGGTCGCTGACAGAGTTGGAAGCTAAGCCAGTATGCTGAGCACTCTGGATTCGCAACACTACTGCTGATTCAGAAGGTGGCCCGTGATATGAGGGCCTCACCGGTTGACCAACACTGTAGAAAGGATAGAAGAATTCTCCAACACATTGTGATAAGACAGCAGAAGGTCACTCCAGTAGTGAGCAGCACTCCAGGCTGGAAACGTAATTAACTCTAAATTCACCAGGTCACTGTGTCAAACCAGGGAATAAACCACTCAGTTGTCGCCTTCAGAGTTGCAGCTGCCAGTCCTCTAGCAGCTCTTCCTCTGCTTCAGGCTTAGGCCAGTACACCAGGGGTGTCCCTGGATTAACCGTCAGACAAAGTGGAGCTGCCAAAGAAACCGTAAGTTGGAGTTCCAGACATAGAGCAGTGATTCACTGCTGATCCACTTCTTCACTGGTAAATAAAAGCAGATGTCGCCGCTAATTAGCTCACAGGCCAAGCACACCTGCCTTTCAGCTAAGCCAGTACACCAGGGGTGTCCCTGGATTCACTTCAGACAAGGTGGCCAGCTGGAGAGCCCACTGGAAGATAGTTCATCAAGGTGCACATCAGCTGTTGATCCACTCTTAGCCGGTAAGACAGGGCAGATGCCGCTGCTGATTAGCTCTCAGGTGAAACACACCTGCCTTTCAGTTAAGCCAGTGCACCATGGGTGCCCCTGGATTCACTTCAAGCAAGGTGGTCAGCTGAAAGAACCACTGAGAGCTGCTCATCCAGGTGTACATTAACTGCTGATTGACTTTGTCGCTGCCGCCGCCCAAGCTCATGCAGTGCTGATTAGCTTAAAACTGAAGGACACCTGTCAGCAGCTAGGCCAGTGCACCAGGGGTGCCCCTGGATTCGCTGAAGACAGAGGTGTTAAGCATATCACTGTGCAGAAGGAAACCGCTCATGTCTGGTGAATTCAAAGCTGATCCGTCGCCGCTGCTGCTGGAAGCTCTTCCAGTGCAAGTACCACCAAGCTCAGGGAAGAAAAAGGTTCCGCCAGTGCACCGTGGGTGCCCCTGGAGTCGCCTGACTTCCGAATCCGCTCTTTCAACTGCTGCTAACTTCTCGCCAAAGGGCCTTCACTTCCGGATTAACACTGAAATAAAAAGCCGCTCCGCGCAGGACATTATTGTTTTGAAAAAGTATGAAAACAGCAGTAAAATATATCCGTCAAAATTGATATTATATCACAAAATACGAATTATTGTGTGTACAAAAGCTGTGAGCAGAACTGTCTTAGCACTCTAGCACTGGCACGCGAACAGCCACCTAGTACTTGCGAAGGCAAAACAATAATGAGTCCACTGATCTGACCTTCGGTCAGAGGTCACTTATCTCTCAATACTCTGTCACATTTTCCAAAACTGTAACGGGTTCTAGCCCTCGAATCTTCATCTGGCCAATGGAAAGTCATTATTCCATGCCAGCTTTAATACTGTTACCGTTTAACACATTCTGACTGACACGTCAGTGGCAAAGGAGTCACTGCCGTCGTCATCGTATCATTCCTCAGTAACCTGATATTGACAATATCTTCTCTGACAAGTCCGCATCTCACGGATGGTCATCTTCGCA
>LGRX02008962.1:0-23413 GCA_001247695.2 Cymbomonas tetramitiformis
CCCCCATATCCCCATATTGCCTCCCATTTGCTCAAATTTCAAGCCAATCGCGCGCTAGCACATGTATTAATTATAAATGCCCCCTGGTGCTCCTTGCTTACACGTGTGCGTATCCTTACTTTTAGAGCCAATCACAAGCCTCCGTTCATATAGAATCCTTACTTTTACTTAGTTTCTATAGGTTCGCAACCCTGGCATATATGACCCACGTAACATGTCGGAAGCTTCCTCCTACCTCCGTTTGGTTACTTTTCCTTATTTATATCCGGCGTATAACTCTAAGGGCCAATAATCAACTACCATCTTTTATATATTCACTGTGGGCATTTATAAGCGAAAAGTAACCAAACGATAACCATCTATAACCAAAAGTAAGCGACAGTAACCGAAAGTAAGGGTTCGATTCTTTGTAGTGTATCGTATTGAGCTAAATACCATAAACCAAATGCTTCAGGACCAAAAGGGGCATGTCAACAATGGCTGAAATGGGCCACACGACCCCGTGTCGAGAATTTGGCTCACCGCGGCATTAAACGTACACGTATAGTTAGGTAGATCGCGATGTACCTAAGCGTGGGTAGTGGACACAGGGAAAGCTCGACCACATTCTCTTGGGAGAGGTACGTAGAGCTCTGAAATCTTACTCTTCTTGTACTGCACTCTTGCAAGATATTTCATGAAAAATACCCACACATGTTTCAGGCTGACAATCTGAAGGCACCGTCGGCGGTGAATACTGGCCGCCTTGCTGGAAAGGAGGACCTTTACATGAAGAAGGCTGTGAAGAGGTACATCGATCACTGGCGATGGAAGAAGGTCAGCGAGGTGTCGACAAAAGCCGAAGACGACGGGGTTGAAGAGGAGACCCCTGCGGGGGATGAAAGTGATGATGAGATTGAGATGGAGATCGATGGCTTTGCTCTCTCTGATGAAGAGGACGATGCACGGGACGCCCGACTCAAAAGGAACGAGGAGCGTAAGAAAGTTGAGGAGTTCGAGGCTCGCGCGGACAAACTTACCAGGTTTGAGAAGCGTAATGAAGAGTTCAAAGAAAAACGGTGAGTGAATTTGGGTTGTTTATTTTATTGTCATAACCCCCCTCACACACCTTGCTCACCCGTTTAAGGTTTCGCAGAAACAAAATGGACGGCATCGCTGCTGAACTGGAAAAGAAGGAACCGGAAGACCGGGAGGTGGAAGAGAAGCTTAAAGCTAAATTGGAGGAGAAGGCCGCGGAGTTACGTGCGGCGAAGATGCAGAGGAAGGCTCTAATAGAAGAGGTGGAGAAGAAAGAGGAGGAAGAGGTTCCGGAGCCGCTCGATGGCTACTGCCCCGCAGTCCTTGTGGTAGGACCAAATCGACGATTTGGTCCTACCACGAGGACCATTGTTCCGATAATTTAATTGGCCATCTCCCGTGATTTGTGGTGTCTAACCAATGAAAGGTGGTATATATATAGGTCCTATATTAATTTATTTGAACGCTGGTTTGGCCTATATCCATCCCATATATCCATGACGAACGCATTTCAAACCTCTACACTCAAATTTTTCAAAACGGATTTTTTGGAACATTCAAAATGTGGCAAAATAGTGACTCATCTTCAATAATTTTTTACCAATCATATATCAACACTACACCTGCGCGGATACCATCAAATTGAACCTATACATATGTCCCAATCATATTTGGGCGGTAGGCCCGGTTGGAATGCATATATTGGCTCGTTGGCTCGTTGGCTTCCCCTCTAATATATTGGCTCGTTGGTTTCCCCCCTAAAACAGTGGTCACGCGAGCTGACCAGCCAGCCATCATAATTGCTTGCTAGAGGGCATATATCGCAAGGTTGGTGTGTGCGGCACATTAAATCTTCAAGTATATATGTATTGCGAATTTCTGAAAGTCTAACATCATCCAAATATCTTATTTTTCGACTGGCGTGTACATTTTAGAATGGATGAATGCCAATTTCTAAAGTCCGAAATTCATTAAATTCGGAATTTGCATTGTGTTGAACATGCGCCATGCTGAAATAGAGCGGAAATGATGATGAGGGTGCGAAGTAACCGATTCAGTTATCTTATTTGGCCATACACTCAAGATGTATAACCATGTGCATCACCGTGAGCCCCCCATGTGACTCCTAATACTCAAAATAACGGTGGTCCTTGTGGTAGGACCACCATTTTCTTCAAGCGTTTGGTGAAATTACACCCCCAAAGCGTGTCGTTCAACCACACACCTAAAGTCTCATGGGGGCCGCCGCTATAAGAAATAAAATTCATTTAACTCATAAATATCATGTGCAAATGTTGCCTGTGCCTCAAATAGTCGATTTGGTGATCGAAACCGCAATTGCCCATTGGTCCTTGTGGTAGGACCATGAATTCGGGTAGTAGCCATCGATCTGTCCAACATGTCCGTGGACAAGGTTTTGGCCACGGGTGGGCCCTTGCGCGATGGTACGGAGCCCGTTTTTTATGAGGCACATGCTGAGGAACTCACGAGTTTCATCCTTTGCGGTGGACTTCATTAGAGTACTGTATGAGAAGGATTACCCGGTGTACGTTGAAGTCAAGACATCAACTGAAATGAAGAAAGTGGCCAAAGGGGTAACCAAAAAGAAGAAGCAGGTGTCGGATCCGAAGATTATGTTTCGTCTGCGCAAGCACACGATGGCGGGAGTTGTGCAAGATCCGGCCGTATTGACTTCCCGTGCCGTGATTAGAGCAGGTAAGCTCATACCTGTAATCATGTGCGGCTTAATTGCTTGTTGATGGCCGGACATTGCGGCGACTGACAAGAGTTGGTTTCATGGCAAGAATTCCGCCATTACTGACTCTAATCCCAGGCACGTACGAGGAGGTTGCAAAGGACTTGCATGCCAACTTGATGGAGGGAGTCGGGATCGCGGCGGTCATCACGGATGTGCCTTAGTTAGGGTGACGAGGAGGACACCGGTTACAACACGGCGGTTGATTGGGGTGCAGCATTGCTGGCAATCAGCACGGTATTTTATCTGAACGCGGCCCTGCCACAGGAAAGCAAGAAGCAGGACCTGGGGAAGGCGGATGGCGAGGCCATCGTGTTCGCAATGGGAGACATCACAGTAACGAACTCCATAAACCACGAGGCCTCAGAGAACCGTCTGAAGGTACACGGGTTACTTCCCTGCTTGTTTGAGCACGAGCTTGATGCGATAGGGGCTGAAGTGGTTTGTTTGCACAGGTTTACACAATAAACATGCATGCCAGGGTTCGTGTTGTTGGATGGCGTACGACAATCCGAGGTACGTGGGAACACACCCACTGCTTCAGGGCACCTGTACACCACTCTGGCACGTTCCCTCAACAAGCCGAAGCTGGAATATATACAAGAAGGCGGTGCTGGCAAAGTTCGGTACGGAATTGGAGAGTATAGCCGATGTGCAGACACTGACCAACTTTCTTTGCGGGAATGTGTTGGGCCCGTTGTCCATCACCGAGTACCAATTCTTGGAGTTGGTCCTTGAGAAGAATGTGAAGGAGTTCGGCGGGGCGAAGAAGAACTGGACTCCAAAAAGGACCTCTGGCATGGTGAAATATCTGTGTGACATGGCAATGGAGCATTTCCAGGATTACGCTGCGCCATTCCAGGCTCTGCACTCTACTGGAACATTCAAGCATAACTGCCAGGTCACGGGATGTGCGGCTTTGAAAAGCAGGTGTAACGAGGACGGCAAGACACTGGTGGTGGGACAGAAGAGCGTCGAGCTTGGGGAGTATGTGGTGGACAGGTACACTTCCTCCGCGGGTCAGGTGGTGATGGACCCTTTCATGGGCTCCGGTAGTGGAGGGATTTTGGCCCTACGCAAGGGCCGCTGCTTCCTAGGCTACGAACAGAAGCATACCAACTTTTTCTCGGCGGTTTTCCATCTCAGTTGCGCCCTGCAGAAGATGATTGAGGGAGATGAAAACTTTGTGCTTTTCAAGTATGAGATTCCTTAGGACCTTCCCAAGATATTTGCCATTGTGTAATAAGCGGGAAGGTCCCAAAGGATGGAGAGTTGCAGAGTGTAATTGTTGCCGCGGCACAAGTGTGGCAACAGCCGATGTAGATGTAGTCTGCTAATTACAGAAACCCGACAGGAAAGTCTTACGCGATTCGAGAAGGGGCGGTTCCACTGCGCTAGTATTGAGGTGTAAGAATAGCCTACGGAAAGTTTTGCGCGAGTCGAGAAGGTGTAGCTTTGCTGCGTTAGTATTGAGGGTGCAAAATTTGCCAACTGGACAAATCTGTAAAGTATAAGTAGGTTGTTAAACGATCCACTGCACCGACAACCCTGACCAAGAGTCTTGGTGCAGGCCTCGGTTTACATAGAAACCTGTGTGCAGTGCACGTATGGTAGGCGGAGAGTAAAATACGGTGCAAATAATAGCAACCACGTGCCGTTAATTAAATTTCCTCGTAAATAAAGACTCTAAATAATAGGAGTTTCAGCTCATTGTATTCATGGGTCCCTCATAGTGGTGACGAGATTTTTACACGTATTGTTTTGGCAAACTCGGGTCCTCGGGACCTCGTGTCCTCGGCACTCGTGTTTGGTGTATCGGATGATGGGGAAACTACAGTGTGTGCTAGTCGAAAAGCCTGGTTTAAGCGAGAAACATATGGTGCACCAAAACGCATGTTTAGAATAGGATTTCTCGATCCGTACACAGTACTTTGATCTCGACATTTTTAGGGTTTATGGTTTACATTTAGGGTTTAACAACCACACAGTCCCATCCGGGGACTCTTGTAGATATCCATATCACCCTTGTTTGCAAGATTCCGATCACTAGTCGAAGAGATATCCACTTTTCCCCTCTTGTTGATAATTACCAAACTGGGATTTCCAGCAGCCTTTTACCCCCTCCTCCTTGCCCCCCGCTGCCATGCGATTTCCCCCGAAGGGGTTCCATTCCATCTTATGGTGATATTGGTTGGGTCTTCCAGATGCGCTTCGATACCTTGGTTGCCCCATTCCCATCACTTCACACGGAGCTATGACCACGTTTTCCCCATTTCTGTTGATAATTGGCAAATAACGAGGTATCGTCACTATCGCGAATTGCCGATGCAACCTTGCATGCCCCGTTCGCGCCGGGAGAAGCGTCGCAGATTAAGTCGCGGTCAAGGTCTACTACCAAATGTCTCTGTGTTTGGTACACGCGGTAAGTGCGTTGTGGTAAACAAGGCTTGATTATGTTTAATTATGGTGAAGTGTTCGGTGCTGCGTCGCTGACGAAATGACTCCAAAAGGCTGATGAAATGACTCTAACTCTTGTACGACTTAGGTCAATTTTGCACCATTTTGCACCAAATAAAGGAGTAGTGTAGCAAACTCTAGGATAATTTTGGCGCCGTACACGTAGCCAATTTACACGTTGCCTGATGTGTTCGATGGTGGATTTAGGATTTGTGCACACTGCTAGACGACGGTTAACACCTATATCCGCTCCGAAGTGTTAGGTGTGTCAGGGGGCCGACGCGAAATAAGCATGATCTGACTGATGCGAACGATTTATATATTTCTGTTGGTATTGAGGGCTCGGTTTTCCACAGTCGAGAGCTTTGAACCGACGAGGGCAGCCCGATTCCATCGAAAATCGATCCGGACCTCTCAATCATCAAATTCGCCTCTGCTCGTTTCGTGCCACCGTTTTTCTAAGTTAAAATTTCGATCGCACGTGTGCACCTCCAAAAAAGAGATTTACACACCACTGTAAGCCACCTATATGCGTGATTTCCGATTTCAAAGTGGATTTTAGCTTGCGGGGAGGTACAAACAAACGGCGCGTCCAAATTCCGCCCGACGTCACATTCTTAAGCTTCGCAATGGGCCACGAAATCGCTTGACGGCTCAGAATCGCCGAAAATGACAGAATGACGATTTCAGCGATTCAGAGCAGCCGATCGGAATGATTTTCCCCGTTGAGACCACTCGCAGTTTTCATTTTAGTTTCCCGTCCCGATGGAAGCGAAAAGGGCTGGTAGTCCTGCTTTGGCTTGATGCATATGAACCATCTGCGCGATATTAAGCTCGCATATGGGTCATATGTGCCTATTCTACGAAGGGTGGGTATACCCACCGTAAGAGGTGCTTACGGTGGGTATACCCACCCGAAGGGTATCAATAATTACCGATGATTGGCTGCGAATCACGGCATGTCACCAGTGACCAACTTGTTCTAGACACTCCCGCGAATCTCTATGGAGCCTCCACATGCGCCAGAAATGACTTGATAACCGGCCAAACGAACCCAAATACCCAAACCCTAATATCATCGGAATGCACTGTGTATATAGTATATTTGGTGTGCATAGTACCTGATTTTGAATGTGCAAGTGTCGGAGGTCTGCGAGGTGGCAGCACATATTGTACCAAAAAGTACGTCGGTCATATACCAAAATCAAAGTACATATCGAAAAAATAAGTATATTGATGTTATACCAAGCTGCAGAAGTCTGCAAATAGAGTTGAATGGGTATACCCACCGTAAGCGAAGTTTTCTACCCACCGTTATTTCCCCAACTTCAAGGTTGTGTAATGTGCCCAAAACTTATCGGAGTCGTGTAAATTAAGTTTTCCGTCCTTCAATCAACCTCTTGGGTCACAGAAAATCCATATGTTTAACCCCCGCAACCTACTTTTGCGGTCGGTACGAGCTTGCAAAGTTTGGCGTTACGGTGGGTATACCCACCGTAATATTTTTAGAATAGGCATATGTTATTACCATACTGTATGTTAGTAACATGGGGGTACCAATAATCTCGGGATCAAGTGAGCCATTCTCGTCGACAGTTTGAGATGCCCGCGAGCTTGGCGCTTTGCGCAAAGTTGCAATTTCCGAAGTAAAACTGATTTTCGGTTGATTTTCGCTTGTATATTTTGATTGGCGTTGAGCTAGGTAAAAAGGGGATCCGAACAAAATATTGATGCTGAGGCTCTTGCGCATCCTTTGGGGGTATAGCGGATGCTCGATTGAGCGCTTTATGGTGTGAGGCAACGAAATGAGGCCCGTTTTCAATATTTTGTTCAGATGAGGACGTAGAACAACGTTTGAAACAAGTTGAAGTATCAGTATGCTTCCTAAGGGGTATACTAATACATGAGAACTTATAGCGCTTCGAGAAAATGAGTTGGGCGAATTTAGGTCTAACATACAGTGCATCGAAAAACCTGAATTTTTCATATGAATCGCTCATTGCGATTTCGTCGGACACCGTTTGTACGGTTCAAGCGAGCCCGTCGCCGCTTGCATTGACTAGATCCAGCCGCTAGAGACGTCACCCACGTGCCCTAAGCTTCAAGCAGCCGAAGCCTTGCGCAACGACGGCGCATTTGAGTTGTCCCATCTGATTTTGGTACACATCCGCGGAATTTGACGCGAAATTGTCCCAATGATCCGTTGCTCTTAGGCTAGCTTCGTGCTCAATGCACAGAGCGCCTGCGCTTGAGCCTGAACTATCAGAGACCCGAACAACCCCAATACGAAACGGCTTTCTCGTCAATGTGGCTGACACTGGTGTGTACATGACATCGTATGTATCGGTACACACATGCGGAAGCAAATGGACTTTCGCTCTCCCAAAGAGAGCTGGACTGGAACGAAAGGAGCAGAGGAGAATTTGGCGATCGAGAGGCCTGGATCGATTTTCGATCGATCGAGCTGTCCTCATCGGTTCAGAGCTCTCGACCGTGGAAATCAATCCCTCAATACCGACTGTCGAGCGATCGTCGAGAACTGTTCAGAGGTTTCAGAGCAATTCCGACAATGTCACTAGATGACCAAAACGCCGTACGCTAGCGACATCCCACCCGATTGTGACACGACATGCGATGACATGCGCGATGGCATGACGCATGGCATGGCATGTTTGCATCGTGGCGCATGCAGTCATCATACGCAAAAACACTGCGATCGGTGTTTTGCTTTTAAGCAAGCAAGTAAGTAACTATATATGTATGCCATTTGCCCAGGTTCGTCCTTATAAAGAGCAGGGCTTCATGCCAGACTTTAGGTAGATTGATGATGTCGCGGACAACAGGTCTTCTTGATAGAATATTCTAGAGTCAATTGCTGCTGACAGGCTGTCGACTGTATGGCAGCCACCCCCGATGATAGGCGTATATGCATGTCATGTCATATCGATCTTGTATAGAAATCTCCCCAGTCGATCGCCCCGATCGTCTGGCACCCGGTAATATCTTCGCGGGATTCCGGTGTCACCCCGCCTGGAGAGAAGATGTTGGTCCAACGATCGGTCCAAAAACTCGTTCAACCATCCGTCCGTCCAAGACAAATTCTTGGACGGACGGACGGACGGACGGACGGGACGGACCAAACGAACAACGACGATCAAATAGGGCTGCCATACTTAAGCCCACACTTAAGGAATGTAACGCGACCTCGATGACGACGCGTATGTTTTCCCATGCTTAAGAAAATCTAAATGTATTTTGTTGCCACACTTAAGGAATATGTAGCAGTTTTTTGGGTCTAAACAGATGCCAAGTCCCAACAGCAATAATAAGTGGGCCTGAACCGCTTTACAAAACTGGTTCGGAGGTCACCCCAAAACCTCGCACCCGCGGTTAAATTGGGGCAAAAATTGAAGAAAGGAAATCTAACGAAGAGCAAAATGACAAACATGTAAAAAATCTGACATCAAGCATTCCAAAAACTGGATATCTGAAATCTAACGTAGAACAAAATTGGCAAAAATCAAAATGAAATCTAGAAAATTAGCAAAATTTGAAATTTTGAATCCCCCCACCCCCCAATCATGCGGAAACTCGAAATCCCAGCCGGTAGCTGCCCCCCTACCCACTTTTTTCGGGGACCAAAGTCGGTAGTGGGTCAAAAAGTAAGGGCAAGGTTTTCCCCAAAAACTCGTCTATTATACGCAATGCAAGCTGCGTGCATACAAGCTGCAGTAGTCCCCCCATTTCATTTCCAAACTTCTGCGTCCCAAGTCGGTAGGACGGGGGAGGGGGGCTTGTCGTAGAGGAAGTGGGCAACATTTTTCAAAAAACTCGTCTTATAAGTAAAATTATAATCCGTCACAGTAGTCTGCTTCGTACTTGCTAGCTATTGCAAGGAAACTCCACGAAAACTGCATCAATGTCGGAGTGAATGCGCATCAAAGCCCGGTAGAGGCTATGAATTGGCTTCTGAACTGGTCTGACAAGTTTTGGCGTAATGTACGTTAAACGCTTCGACAATCGTCAAACCTGTCCGGGGGCGGGGGAGTGTGCACGTTACACGGTTCCGACAATCGTGCACGATTGCCAAACCGGCCCGGAGGGGGGAGGAGGAGGAGGAGGAGGACTGTGCACGTTACACGGTTCAAACAATCCAGGTTGCGAGGTGATCTCAGTGGACATCCAGCCCCGATGGAAGCCCACTCACTGCGAGAACGTCCTGCACTGGGAGTACCGGCAGTTTTCGCCCAAGCACTTTGGCGTCATCTGGGCGAGCCCTGCATGTACAGAGTACAACCAAGCCACGAGATAGTGGGTGTAAGAAACCTGCGTAGCGCCGACAGGCAAGTGAGGAGGACATTGGAGATCATCAATTACCTCCAGCCAAGTTTCTACTGCATTGAGAACCCACGTGGTAGAGCTCCTCATGGGCTGCATACTCGCCGGTGCATGCAACAGGCTTACCGCCCCCGCATTTGGTCACGTACTGCAAGTATGGCATGCCCTACAAGAAGCCCACCCACTTCTGGACCAACGCGCCCAGTCACCACCCTCAAGGCTTGTGATCCTGAAAACCCTTGCGACTTCAAACGCCGCCATGGGCGCCATGAGAAGATGGCGCAGAGCGGCTCCACCAGCAGATAATTTGGAGAACATAGGCCAGGCATGAGAGCTGGATGCCACGTGTATGGCATCCCCGCAGCCTTGCTTAAGCAACTATTTAGCTCTCTGCCAATGGAGCGACCTGTATAATCTATCTCTGCGGTGTGTAAATACTTAGCAGATATGCTTTGGAGAGACGAGAACGCGAACGAGTTCCACGACGAGGGTGTTTGCGCGCATCTGGAAGAGGATAATGAAGAGCCTGTGACATTGATGCGCCGAGTACATTTCTACGCCGCCACCATTGATGTCCGACGACAACGAGTGGGACACTATGGGCTCAGAATCTGCTTAATGACTGTGCATCTGAGCACAAGCGAGGACGCTTCCCACCTGAAGGGGGGAGAGTTGTGCTAGGACAACCCGCAGTGTCATGCGCAGATGACGTATCCGTGTCATACATGCCAGCGGTGTCATACGCGCTTCACAGTATTAGCGCTCGAGACCCCTGTCGAGGAAAGGACCCCCCTTCGTGGGAGTACACAGTACTACTGTATGTAATAATGTGTCATACTGAAATACTGGCACATCATACTGCATGATAATGTAGTAGAAGCAGATGATAGGCTGATGAGACTTGGCCATGGTGACTAGGATTACCTCAGAGAGCTGACGTATAGCGACAGTGATTCTCATCGATGAGAATCGCTGTTCCTTTTCACAGTATTAAGGTGCACATGGCGGTTATCATAGTCAGAGTTTTCTAGAGTAAATACCGCCGCATGGCAAAAGTTAATATAACCTAATTCTTAACGCAATTATATGCTTAAAGTATGGGCATAGATCCTAAAAACCGACATAGCTTGCGTTAGACCTATATAGTGCATGATACATAACCTTGCACTATATATGATCCATAAGCAGTTTCACAGTCACTGTTTTAACACTGTTTAAACTTAAAAGTACGAGGGTTACAGCTGCCTCCTACACGTTTCCACGCGGCCCGTTCCTTGCCGGGAAGACCAGCGATGCTGTCCATAGCAACGGATAGCATAGCAGGGCGCGTCTGCGGGGTGCCTTGAAGCAGCCGCTGATCACATGGACATAGAGACCGTCAGATTTCAGATTAGGCAACCGGACAGTGACTTCTTAGATCCGATGATTGTAGGCTATAGAAAGGGTACTGTCATTCGATGCCCGCATTCCTGATGTGCATGCTTATTTGAGGAAGTAGCAAGCTATTGCAATTGTTTACTCTTACGAATTTCACCTTCATGCATATACCTTACCGAACTCTGTGGCCAACTTTGTTATTTTTATTATGTACCTTACAAACACATATTAGGAACTAATCTAGCTGGTTTTAAGCCTGAACCTGTATACTGTACACATTCATACTGCGCTCAAGCTTATGAGTGAGGCATGACCAATAAATCTGTAAAGGGATACCCAAATCTTGGGGTACGATTTGTCAAATTCTGAGGGGAAGTGTAGTCAGGTGCAGGTTGTTGTAGCGCAATTACTCTGGAGTCATGCACAGCAATGCATATTCAGACAAATTATACTATGTTATCATGCATACTTTCAGATGCAAGCATACTGCATAGATTGTGCTCCATTTTATTCATCAAAATTTCCTTTCGCAGAGTGATGCGCAGGCTACTACAGCTATAACAAACATGTTGCGCAATGTTCCATCATGGTGCTTTTGCTTTAAAGTGACGAGCA
The DNA here is from genome assembly GCA_001247695.2 of Cymbomonas tetramitiformis. Taxonomy (NCBI): domain Eukaryota; kingdom Viridiplantae; phylum Chlorophyta; class Pyramimonadophyceae; order Pyramimonadales; family Pyramimonadaceae; genus Cymbomonas; species Cymbomonas tetramitiformis. Next base: position 11,561 of record LGRX02008962.1, read on the forward strand.
GGCTACTACGAGTGTAACAAATATGTCACTTAGTGTTTCATCACGCAGCGTTCGCTTAAAAGTGATGTGCAGGTTACTTCGGGTGTAACAAGCATATCGCACAGTGCTCCGGCACGGTGTGTCCGCTTGAAAGTGGCCCAGAGGAGCCAGTGGTATAAGTACAGTTGACTATGAGACACGACTCTGCGACTGGTGAATGACAGATGCTACTCAGCCCTGACCAACATAGCCCTGATTTCGGTGGAAGATGAAAAGATATCGGAAAGGAAACTCGGAGGTGGCATACAGAAACAGTGAATACACTTACACACACCACGCTCTAGGAAAAGGTGTTTTGTAGTCAAGAAGGAAAGGCGGGGTCCTGGCTTGATGTTCTTCTACAGGTATTTGCGGGCAAGATTCCTCACACGTTGATCAAAGGAGGGCGTCATGATGGGTGTATTCACTCCTTGAAATGGATTCAGCAGTACCTGCGAAGATGGTAGAGGGTCACACACAAGCTGAGAAGCACTGGGCAGCAAACAAGACCTAGGAATACTAAAATTTTGGACTGCCGTGAGCGGAAGTTGAGGAGAAAGATGCAAGCGTAAAAGTGTGCAACTCCAACAAGATCAATCTCATGGATACGAGGTTTAACCGGGTGATGAGCATCAAGGGCACCGAGCAAGCAGGCATGACAGCTCACTGAGGTCTTCCCGTTAGTTCGCTCATAAGCTACAAGCAGTGGTTTCGGTGACATATCTTTTACACACTTTTTTGCACTTTCCTCCCTCGCAATCTTCCAACAGGTATTTGAGGGAGGAACCGATCTGCAGGCTACGCATCTGTGAGTAAGGGAATTTGGCGTAAATGTTGATGACAAGTTATCAGTGAGGCGCCGCATACCTTGAGGTAGAGCTCATGCACCTGCGCTCAGAACGGTCCAATTCAGCCGCTCCCGTCCGTTATAGCAGAAAATCGCGAGCGCTAGGATCAAAGACTGGGATGCAGGCCCCACGGAAACGATACTGGCGCTGCAATGCCGCCTATAAGTCGGCACGCGCCTATGGAACGCTCTGATGCATATATGTGCATGTTGACCAGTACATCTCGAATTAGTCACCCTTCAGTGCTCTATGAGCCTACGTACGTCACTCTCGGAGAGCTCTATGTGCCTACGTACACCACTCTCGGAGAGTGAGGGTCCATTGCCAAGGGACGTGAGTCTAGGCTAGGTCACCAGAGTCGGCCCAGCGAGGTGGGTTAGTGTGATGTGAACTGAAAGAGCAGCAGAGAGGGAGAAAACATTCAGCGTGCATGCAAAGGGTGCAAAAAGAAGCAGAATAGAGTAGCAGCATAGTTCAAAGGGGTGCAGACCTCTTGAAAGAACTGTTTGGAACCGTCTTCGTTACGCGTATCGCACAAAAGAAGCAGGCGCGTTCGACCCGCAGTAACGTAAGCCGCGACGAACAGCTCGTTGAACTTGTCCACTACCTGTGAGGTTGCGAATATTATTGAGCGGTGCACCAACCCAGTCTTGAAAGAAAACTTGTTTTCTGGAAGAGCAGATGAACCCACTAACGCAGAGTAGTGGAGCCCAAGATATCTTGGGCGTTCCACATCATATCGAGCTCTCTCTGGATAGGCTGGCAGAATACAATCTCACAACCTGCTTTTCACACGCTATCGTGGCGCCCTAATAGCCGTATGGACTGGACCCGTAGTTAAGCAGAAACCCGGCGTGGCCTCGGTGGCCGGGGGCTTCTGTGGCGTTTATCGACGAAGCGCGATTAGAATGCAATAGAATATGGTGTTGCCTTCATACTGCCCTTCTTCCCTCTCAAGCACTTGCGAAGAACAGCAGGCTGTTCTATATTCAATCATAGGAGCCCATGATTCAAAAGCAAAGTGTAAGAGGCTAGCAGTGGACTCTGAGACCTACGGCTGGACCTGCCTTCCAGAGGTTTCAACTTAGAAAATGGACCAGTCCCAGCTGTCGCGCACTTACGAAGATCTCTGAACGCCCTATGTTCTTGGATAGTTGTGCCTCGAGATGCAGCAGTGGCATATCCCGTTAAGCCTCGATTACATGCAGCTAGGAAGATATTCTCCACAAGAGAGATAAGGACAGAAGTCCAAGAAATAACCTATTGTGATCCACCTTGATATGCATGTTGTTTGTGTCCCACATCCGCTCATCGACGATATCAAGGGAAGCGTGGAGGATGAACTGGTGCAAGTGGGAAGTCTCTTCCTTATCTTTCTGCACAGGATGAGTTAACAGCAAAATTGAAGTGACAGAAAACATACGCGTATCGAGCGAATCATATATCATACCTCGCTTCGCAGCCAACGAACAGCATTTTGGGATGGGGCGTAGCATCGGTGGAGAAAGAAGTGTTCAGGGGCCGAACCTTGCCAGCAACACTTAGGTCGGCTTCATAGATCGGAGAGTCTTCACGGCTTACTATTGCAAAATATGTTGTCATGACGACAGGCTTGTGAAGCGAATATTCCTTATCGACAGATTATTACATTTGTGCGATTACGAGCGAAGAATCCGCATGTGCTGCACCTACAGCAAGTCGAAATTCTGGGAAGTGTGCTTCACCGAACGGAAAACAGCCCACGAATATTGTGAAATGACTTCTTGCGTTGGTTCTTGCGGACTACTGTATTCTACTGATTGTAATAAAATAACAAATAAGAAAATGTCTTTTGTCTCACGTCTATCGTATCATTTCCAGACCGACGCGAGAGAATCATCCTTCATGTCTGCTCGCGTCGGTGCCGATCTGCGTTCTTTATCATTATGCTACGGTCGGGTCTCGGCGCGGCGTCGCGTCGGGTGACCTCAATTAAAATTTACCCCTCGCCTGAAAGCTGAATTCTCCTCACCCAATCAAGATTCCGACACCGCACCGGCGCCGCGGCGCGGGTCCTTCGTCCTACAATTGTATTGCAATACTGTATACTCTTAACTCTATACTGTACAGTGTGAGTGTCACTAGGCTTGGTAGCCGGGGCCCGCCTTGGGGCTCCCGGGGTAAATTAATTTAAGTCACTAGGCTTGGTCGATCTCAATTTTGAGATCTCCGCTAGGCCTTAGGCCATCTGAAATCGCTGATCGTTCGATCATCTCATCGTTCGTTTGTATTTTGTATTTATATAAAGAATACAAACAGTGCAGTGAAAGAATAAAAACAGAGGCGGACCCCGGGGCGGTGGCATCGTTATCGTTTGGTGATCGTCGGATCGGACACTTGTTCGTGTCACCCGTAGGGATTCGATTTTTGTTTGTTTAAGTAAGTAAGTAAGTATAAAGTAAGGAAGTTAATTTCAAATTTGCTTTGGTCCTAGAAGAAGAACATTACATAAAGAGTTAGAGTAGACTAGACGTAGAGGTCAGTGTCACTCAATACAAATGGCAAATCACCATTGGTTGTCGATGACGAGCGAGCGACAATGATTGTGATACTATCTATTGCAATTGCGAATTGATAAAAAAGCTAGAGCCCTAGTAATAAGTAAATAAAATATTACAAATACTGTATAAATGGTTATAAATCACAGCATCCACATGACATATGCGATGGACATGAGACGCGGGAGAGGAGGGAGGGGCAGGCGAGCGGAGGGCTGTTTTCCACAAAACTAATGGAAGTGCAATCTTCCTAGCGTAGGAAGGTGTATTGCAGATTGGTGCATGATGTGAATTCTTGCTGTCTAAATTCCACGATGCCATGACATACATACGACACCTCACGTCCTTTTGTTGTGGAGCGTTCTCAAGACCGTCCAACGGGTCAAAATGTAGTGATACGCTCCAGAGACATCAAATAGTGGTTTCGCTGTCCTGTATCAGTCAGTCTGTGTAGTGCACAGAGATTGAGAGGTCCCCTGCACGCCCACGATGTTGTGCAGTAACGCGTGCAAGGCAGCTCAACAGCGGCACTGTTGCAATATTCCGCGCGAAGTTTCACGGCCTCGCTAGTCTTTCTATCCCACAGGAGGCCTTCGCTTCCTGGCCTTGGCAAGATGTACGCCTCGAGTTTTTTCTGCTATCAATAGCTGCTTAGACTGGAATGGCTCCGGAATCTACTGCGAAGTTCCCTCCATTTTTTGGGAAGCCTCAAGGTGAACACATCCAAACCTTAGTATGTGGTTATCTCCCCAAAAGAGCTCGCCTCGTTGCGTTTTCCACGCTACAACACCCTTCTCTTTGAGCTGAAGCAACGAGCTCGCTGTGACATCGCTGAAAGAACATTGAAAGGGGCGCATGCTCCGCGTGCAAGCCTTTAGGAATCGAACCACCTGATTTCGTCTTTGCATTGCAGTCCAACCTCAAGAAGAGCGAGTTGTAACCAAAACTGTAATCGACGCCAACACGATCTTTGCCAATGTTCCCGTGGGGAGTAGTGCCCAACTTGTCTCCGCGCGCAGCCGGCATCCTCTGCCCCCTAAGGAAGCTCCTTCAGCGTCGACCATGCCTCGAATCAGAGCCAAAACTAGTCCTCAATATGTCAAGAGCAATATCCAGGAGGAGCGCCCTCCATTGACGAAGCCTCACATTTCTCCAAAGCGTTTCCTCCCAACAGAAAGGTGTATACATCACCGTACGCGAAGCGTTTGTTCTTGTAAGCGAAGCCCGAAGCAGTGCGCCCAGCGTCTTCGCTTGGAGATGGGCTTGGAGCAGCGCTCCGGCCCGCGTGGAGCTGATTCGTTGCACTTCGATACAGATATATCTAAGCCCTGATTGGGGGGGTCAGGAGGGTTTCAAGTTACTTCGCGATGCATCTTGGCGAGCGTCGAGGGATTGTTGCGAAACATTTCTTTGACCTGTCGAGGCATGCTTGGGGCGCATTAGTAAATGCGACATTGTTTCCAGCGCGAAGCGCTCTTTCGAGCTATCCCAAGAGGGTGCTGCAGCGCATATCTGACGGATTCACAAAACGGTTTCTGAGTTTACCGGGGAGCTGAGATGCGTGTTAGGCGCCCTCCGGAGATACGACGGCAACAAGAGCCGCGTCCATCAAGCCAGCCCCACTCGCAGTACAAACCCTTAGTGCTGACCCGGCTGTCCAAGGTACTCCTGTTTCAGTCCACACGCACGAGGTAGCGGGAGGGTGTCCATTCCCTTTTATGAACGCCTTTGTGAACGGCTAATGTGCACGGATTCTTTGCGGCCTCCGCCGGTGAACTGCATAATCTTCAGCAGAACAGTCAAACGTCGAGCTCGAACGACGAATTTGATATGTTCCTGACTTCACGGTTTCATCGTGGCTCAGAGTATCATCCCACCGTCCTTTCACTTCATTGTATCGTCGCCGTGGCATCAAAAGGTCCTTATGGTTCACAGCGGCTTCCGGAACTTGTATGGGTGGTCTGTCATCGCTAAACATTCTCTTCTTCGCTGTTTAGATATGCTTTCGTTGTGGCATAATGAACACCATCTTGACTTGAAAGCTGACGGTGCTCACGCTGGCATTTCAATATGGCCGAAGTCGCTGAGCTCTTACAGGCCGAGTCACAATTCCCTACCTCAGACTCAAGTCCCCCCTATTTGCGGTCAACGCTTGTCCAGTTTCTTGTGCTGAACATCGCGACCCTGTTAGCACTGGCCAGAGCCCGGATTTCCCAGAGGGTTCCCTTTCACTATTTCCATTCGGAACACTGGCTGTTACCCTGCGCCTGGCCGACCTGAGCAGCTCCTGTGTGTGCTCCTGCATGCAGTTGCCTCTCACCTGCGGCCAGTATAGCCGAGCAAGTGTGAACGTATCAGGACCAGTGCGGTGTAAATGCAAGCGTGAATGTTTGTGCTCTCGTGCAGCTGACTGCATCATGGCGAGGGCGAATGTGTGAATGTGTGGGAGCTGCCTCGCGCCCTGGCGCCCCTCGACACCTCTCGGGAGGGGTGGATAGACAGCAGGGCTAGTACAGACATAAGAATGGATGTGTTCATAGTTGCTGACGGCTGAAGAGGCCGGTCGCCATTTGATGGACGGTGCACAGAGTGCCAGCGGATCCGGAACGGGGATCAATACGTCGGAGCAGTTCCCTCTGGACGATCCAGAAACCCCCTGTGCCCCCAGTGGTTCGCAGACGGACAGAGGCCCACGGGGAGAGCCCAGCCCTTGGTGCGTTGACTCCCTTGCTTGTAGTATCAAATTCAGTTAACATTGCCCCCAAATATGTGTGTCCTTCGTGCTACATTCCCATTTCCTTTCGCTTTGCGTGCTCCCCACTTCCTGATAGAACAATGTTCTATCAGGCTGATAGAACATGTTCTATCAGGATATTGTGCTCCCCCCTGCTTGTAATAAACCACTCCTTTGCTCCAAACGAGCAACTCAAAGAAAGATGGATGACAGATTCGTCTGCGCTGGTCAGCTTTCAGTCTCCTCAAATGCTGTATTTTAGAGCGCTGCAGCGGAATGAAACTTGATATTTACACAAAATTTCGGATGCCAGATTTATTATTTTTTTCCTCAATGCACACTCTGCCGCCCCCTGAACGCACACTCTGCTGCGCACGCTCAAAGCGCGCTCTGCTGTGTCCCTCATGACACAGCTGTAACCCCACTATTGTCCGACCGGCTCCCGCTGTGCGCTGCAGCGCACCTATCTCCCGTTTGATGCGAAGGCGTGGGTTTGTTTTCGGCCATCCCACAGGCATGTAAGTTCTGATAAACTGGAAGATCATGGATATGCACATCGCTCAGTCAATGGTTTTCCAGCGCTCCACCCCCTACCACTCTCTGTTAAAGTTTCAAAACCACCCTTCATCGGGAATCCAGTTTATTGGTTTTCATCATGGATCCGATCGGGCGCCACCCTCTGATGGATTGATGGGGGTTCACTTTCCTGGGGATGGTGTGTAAGATAGGGGCGAAGTGTGGGCAGAACCTGGGGATGGGGGAATTTTCTGTTTTTTGGAATATCTATGATAATACATATCTCCCAGCAACAGGGATGTTATTGGGAGCTGTTGAGGATATGTGGCTAGGGGTTGAGACTGATGATCGAATATGCCATACTCGGAGTGGGTGCAATCAGCTCGGACTTTGATGTCTCTCAGTGCCGGCCCGGGTGTTCGCTCCGACGGGGTAAAACCACAAACTGAATCCTTTGATCCCTGGTGAGGGTACATAGTGCAGCCGATTGTGGTTATGTGACGCCAAAGGAATCGGTGCAAGGATAAGCCACACACAACTACCACTTTGAGGGCTTGGGACACACATTGAACGGCATGAGATCGGCAAGCAAACACATGCATATGTGGGGATGGGACCCCAAGTAGGGACAGTGCAGCACGGCAGTCGCAGCGCAAGTGTGGAGCGCATTGCTCAAGTTCGCTCCTCGCAGGGCATTCAGTGCAAGGGCTTCAGTCCCATCGAGGTGCTGCTGGGGGTAGGGGGGTACAAGCGCAGATCGGTGGCGGGTACGCAGTTTTGGATGGGAGCAATTCAGTTCATCATTCTCAGCCCCTTGGGACAGCCCTTGGGGATTCCGGCCGTGGCGTGGGTGGGCAATCTCTCTTGAGACCAGGCTCTGGGGCGGGTAGAGGGCAGCGGGGTGGTCCCGAATGTGGGCTTGGTGGTGAAGAGATGGCTTGAGCGGCTCGAGGGGCAGACGTGAGCCGGCTTCAGAGACAGCAGCAGTGCGCCGGCAGGGCATTCGCAATCCCAAGGGGCTCAGGTGGCCCAGTGAGGCTCAGGGAGCAGAGGGGTGGCCCTCCGCGTGGGCTTGGTGGTGGAGATATGGCCCGCGCAGCTCGGGGGGCAGGGATGAACCGGCTTCAGGCACAAGGCAGCAGTGCGCCGGCGGTGCGGATGCAGAGGGGCTCGGGTGGCTCAGTAAGGCTTAAGGGGTCCCATTCTTCACTAGTGAGCTCCGGAGAATCCGCATAAGTGTCCCGAAGTGTGTGCTGAATCCTTTGATCCCCGGCGTGGGTACACAGTGCAGCCGGTTTCTGTGGCTACGGTGTGCCAAAGGAGTCGGTCCAAGGATAAGCACACACACACACATGTGATCCTTCGTGGTTATGTGATGCCAAAGGAATCGGTCCAAGGATAAGCTACACACATGGGGGTCCCATTCTTCACAAGTGAGCTCCGGAAAATCTGGATAAGTGTCCCGAAGTGTGTGTTGAATCCTTTGGTCCCCGGTGTGGGTACATAGTGCAGCCGATCTTCTATGGCTAATTGGTGCCAAAGAAATCGGTCCAAGGATAAGCCACACACGCGAGTGCTCGCTTCAGGTGTATGCCGCCCGGAGGTAGGGTGCCCACCCGAGCTCACGGGGGTGGGCAGGCATGATGTCAGATCTATCCTTTGACCCGCTCACGCCCCGGGAGACATCATCATCTGCCCCCAACACGGCGCGGGGACCCAGGGTGCCTCACAGGCCTCAGGCAAGCACACCCTCCATCGCTTGCCACTCATGAGGCCCCACTGTTTCTTGCTCTACGGAAGCGGGGCGCCTGGGTCATCGAAGAATGCGCTTTGCACCGTTGGCGCCTGCCTGCACTGCTGGCGCCTCCTTGCACTGCGGGTGCAACTGGGAAGCACCGTAGCTGTGCGCCTCGCCCATGCGAGCTGTAGCTGGCGCCGAGGGGTGATGAGTCATGGACGCCTTTCGATGACAAGGACATATCACATCGGTTGCTGATAATTTCTCCAAAGGTTGAAAGAAGATCCGTTTTTTACCCATGCTGTGGAAATTGCGAGTGAAAGTGAGGGGCGAGGAATAGCTCAATGTAGCGGCGTGGTGGATGTCGTTCATTAGAACTCCTCAAATTCGATATCAACATTTGTTATTTGTTAGACTGAACGGACGTCGCCAAGAGTTTCACAGTGAGCGATTGCTCATACCTCAGTAGCTCCCTGGGGGAGTGTGTACATACGGCATATGAACGCCCCGCCACATGCCACAGAGGTACGGGAGTCCCGGATGCTTGTGACTGCCCGAGCGGGTGATGCGCGTAGATGGGTTGCCTGCAACAGGTGCCCCATATTCCTACAGCGCCGATCAGTATGGTGTACACGACAATGCCAGAGCCCCCTGCAGGCTCGCCGCCCAGAAGCCCAATCCGCTCTGGCCGGAAGATTGGCATCGGGTTCTGCTCCCCCCGCTCGGTCATGCCTCTCGCGGATAACACTGAAACCAGTGAGCCACAGGCATCTCCGAGACAACTGCAGCTGAGCGTTATTGGGGCCCAGAAGGCTCGCCGTTCAAGGATTTCCGACCATGCAGACGAACGGTGCGGTCACAATGCCTGCGCACACCCCGCCCCCCTGTGATGTGTGTACCAGCTTTAAGTTGTGTCCCGAGGCCTCTTCTTCCTTTCGCTGTGGCCATTGGATGACACCAAAGAGTCATGACGCGTCATCTGTGTTCCTGCGTCCGCTGCAAGTGGTGGGCATCTCTTACTCAAGGTGTCACATGTGAATGTTTCTCGTAGCAGCGCCGTCCAGGGCAAGCGATTGCTAAGTTCGGGCACGTGGCGCACGGTTTGCAGATAGCTGCCCAGGGTGCACGGTTTGCAGATAGCTGCCCAGGGTGCACGGTTTGCAGATAGCTGCCCAGGGTGCACGGTTTGCAGATAGCTGTCCAGGGTGCACGGTTTGCAGATAGCTGCCCAGGGTGCACGGTTTGCAGATAGCTGCCCAGGGTGCACGGTTGGCAGATACCTCGCATCAGTGTACTGGAAGCCACTTGCCACGTAGGATTAAGCTGGTCACTGGTTTGCAACAGGGACTCGGACAACGGGAGGAAGGATGAGGATGAGAACGGAGATCACGACGAGGAGTCGACGTGGCTCATGGCGGAAGCCGGGCCTCAAAATGCCGCGGGGGGGGCGGAGGACACCGAAATGCAAGACCACCGCAGGTCCGTCGAGAAACGCATGCGGATACTGCCCAGGGTGTCGTGCTACTCGTCGAAGGGGGACATCTTAATGCTGCAGATGCGCAAGTGGCAGAGCATGGAGGAGGAGGAGGAGGCCGTAAATCGGAAATACAATGTTCGTTCCCACCCATGCCACATGGGCATCATCGCGCGGGCGGTGACCACCCATGCCACATGGACGTCATCGCGCGGGCGGTGACCACCCATGCCACATGGGCGTCATCGCGCGGGCGGTGACCACCCATGCCACATGGACGTCATCGCGCGGGCGGTGACCGCCCATGCCACATGGACGTCATCGCGCGGGCGGTGACCGCCCATGCCACATGGGCGTCATCGCGCTGGCGGTGACCACCTTATGCTTACATGGACGCCATCGCGCGGGTGACCACCCATGCCACATGGACGTCACGCGCGGCGGTGACCACCCATGCCACATGGACGCCATCGCGCGGGCGGTGACCACGATGCCACATGGACGTGCCATCGCGCTGGCGGTGATCGCCCATGCCACATGGACGTCATCGCGCGGGCGGTGACCGCCCATGCCACATGGACGTCATCGCGCGGGCGGTGACCACCCATGCCACATGGACGTCATCGCGCGGGCGGTGACCACCCATGCCACATGGACGTCATCGCGCGGGCGGTGACCACCCATGCCACATGGGCGTCATCGCGCGGGCGGTGACCACCCATGCCACATGTACGTCATCGCGCGGGCGGTGACCACCCATGCCACATGGACGTCATCGCGCGGGCGGTGACCACCCATGCCACATGGACGTCATCGCGCGGGCGGTGACCACCCATGCCACATGGACGTCATCGCGCGCGCGGTGACCACCCATGCCACATGGACGTCATCGCGCGGGCGGTGACCACCCATGCCACATGGACGTCATCGCGCGGGCGGTGACCGCCCATGCCACATGGACGTCATCGCGCGGGCGGTGACCGCCCATGCCACATGGACGCCATCAAGGGCGGTGACCGCCATGCCACATGGACGTTATCGCGCGCGGTGACCCACCCATGCCACATGGACGCCATCGCGGGCGGTGACCACCGATGCCACATGGACGTCATCGCGTCGGGCGGTGACCACCCATGCCACATGGGCGTCATCGCGCGGCGGTGACCACCCATGCCACATGTGAGCCATCGCGCTGGCGGTGACCTCGCCTTTCACCCATGCCACATGGACGTCATCGCGCTGGCGGTGACCACCATGCCACATGGACGTTATCGCTGGCTGGCGTGACCACCCATGCCATGGACGCCATCGCGCTGGCGGTGACCTCACTCCATGCCACATGGACGCCATCGCGCTGGCGGTGACCAACATGCCACATGCTAAGGCCACGCGCGGGCGGGTGACCACCCATGCCACATGGACGCGCCATCGGCTGGCGGTGACCGCCCATGCCACATGGACGCCATCGCTGCTGGCGGTGACCGCCCATGCCACATGGACGTCATCGCGCGGGCGGTGACCGCCCATGCCACATGGACGTCATCGCGCGGGCGGTGACCACCCATGCCACATGGACGTCATCGCGCGGTGATCACTAGGGTATTGGTGTCATGAAACGGAGTATCTAGGGTTTTGATGTCATGAAAGGAAGTATCTAGGGTATCGGTGTTATGCAACGGAGTCTCTAGGGTATCGGTGACATGAAAGGGAGCACCTAGGGTATCGGTTCATGAAACGGCGTATCTAGGGAATCGGTGTTATGAAACGGGGCATTTATAGGGTATTGGTGTCATGAAACGGAGTATCTAGGGAATCGGTGTTATGCAACGGAGTATCTAAGGTATCGGTGTCATCAGACGAAGTATCTTGGGTATCGGTGTTATGAAATGGATTATCTAGGGTATCGGTGTTATGGAGCGAAGTATCTAGGGTATTGGTGTCATGAAACGGAGTGTCTAGGGAATCGGTGTTATGCAACGGAGTATCTA
>LGRX02008963.1:0-18939 GCA_001247695.2 Cymbomonas tetramitiformis
TGATGGCGGATGGGCATGGGAGTGCAAGCGAACTTAAAGCAAGACAGAATCGGTCGTATGCAAGTTGTATACAATGCGGTGGGTCAGTTGAAGTCGATTTAGTCCGCCAACGAGGTGTCGCAACCGAAACCCTAACTTGCGCTAATATATGGGCGGCCGAAATCGATCGGGAAAGTTCGGGTATAGTTTCTAGGTTGTCGAGTATGGCAGTGTCGTATGAGCATGCCAGGGCGTGCGATCGGTACCCTACGGTAGGTTGGGTCATAGACAAGTGATGTATCGGGGAGTGGTTGTGGTGAAGTCGATTTGGGCCGTCAATTGGTGCGGTGCGCTTTGGGCGGGGATTCCAGGGTATCAAGCTGGATATCCTCTGCATCATTTGATGGAGAAGCCTATACCCCGTGGAAGGCGGTGTGGTGTGGTCGCATACGGCCACGATGGGGCATATGGTCGGTACCCAGAGGTAGATTGGGTCATGTACGTCGTGCATACAAGGTGGTAGGTGAGTTGAAGTCGATTTGGTCATCCAAGTGGTGTTAACCAACTGAGCTTCGTGCGGGGGGTTGGTGGGGTGGGTGTGAAAAATCGCTACCTCTTGGGTGCATACCTGAGGGGGGCGCTACCCAACCACCAAGGCTGGATGGCAAAGCATGGGGCCAGCATAATTTTGTGATTTGAGTGTGCGGAACACGAATATCAAGTCCGTTTGGCCATCCGATGCAGTGACCATGTGGAAATGGGGTGGGGGCTGGAGGGGGGAGGCGCAACGAGGGGGGGCGAAAATAAGGGAAATCCAGCTTGTTATTCGTGAGTACCCAAACTGCGAAATTTCGATGGCGGGCTTAGGCTGAGAAGTGAGGGGCGGTAGTATGGGTAGAACCTCGCGCTGAATCCGAATCCGAGGTCCGCTGCTCGATTTGGTGACGGGAGGTGGCCATAAATACGGAGCCGCCCTGCGGGGCTGACAGGCGCCACTGAGCTATTCGCTGAATCACGGTGCGAGGCAAAGGGAGGGATGGAGAGTTGATGGCGGATGGGCATGGGAGTGCAAGCGAACTTAAAGCAAGACAGAATCGGTCGTATGCAAGTTGTAAACACGGCGGTGGGTCAGTTGAAGTCGATTTAGTCCGCCAACGAGGTGTCGCAACCGAAACCCTAACTTGCGCTAATATATAGGCGGCCGAAATCGATCGGGAAAGTTCGGGTATAGTTTCTAGGTTGTCGAGTATGGCAGTGTCGTATGAGCATGCCAGGGCGTGCGATCGGTACCCTACGGTAGGTTGGGTCATAGACAAGTGATGTATCGGGGAGTGGTTGTGGTGAAGTCGATTTGGGCCGTCAATTGGTGCGGTGCGCTTTGGGCGGGGATTCCAGGGTATCAAGCTGGATATCCTCTCCATCATTTGATGGAGAAGCCTATACCCCGTGGAAGGCGGTGTGGTGTGGTCGCATACGGCCATGATGGGGCATATGGTCGGTACCCAGAGGTAGATTGGGTCATGTACGTCGTGCATACAAGGTGGTAGGTGAGTTGAAGTCGATTTGGTCATCCAAGTGGTGTGAACCAACTGAGCTTCGTGCGGGGGGTTGGTGGGGTGGGTGTGAAAAATCGCTACCTCTTGGGTGCATACCTGAGGGGGGCGCTACCCAACCACCAAGGCTGGATGGCAAAGCATGGGGCCAGCATAATTTTGTGATTTGAGTGTGCGGAACACGAATATCAAGTCCGTTTGGCCATCCGATGCAGTGACCATGTGGAAATGGGGTGGGGGCTGGAGGGGGGAGGCGCAACGAGGGGGGGCGAAAATAAGGGAAATCCAGCTTGTTATTCGTGAGTACCCAAACTGCGAAATTTCGATGGCGGGCTTAGGCTGAGAAGTGAGGGGCGATAGTATGGGTAGAACCTCGCGCTGAATCCGAATCCGAGGTCCACTGCTCGATTTGGTGACGGGAGGTGGCCATAAATACGGAGCCGCCCTGCGGGGCTGACAGGCGCCACTGTGTCGCGAACTTATGCACGAAGCGTCCACACAACGCACAACCCTCTAACCCTACTACTAGACAGTCTTACTTATTGTCAGTGCCTATACAACACTAGCTCGACTTTGCATATGTTTCCTTATATGACTGCACAGCTATCTTGCTACTGTAACTATACAAAATCTCAAAATTTTTGATATCTCTTTATCTCTTCTCACCACTTGTGCAAGCTCTTTTTCTCAACAGAAAAAGACTGTTAATTACAGTTCTGACGCAGTCGCACAAGGACAAGTCCACAAATGTATATCTTTACAAGTAGAAGAACACTGTATCTCACTAATTATTTCATAACACTGCTGTTTTCGCGGTCTTAAGCGAGTCCTGGCTATTCTCGGAATCACTGTTACGAAGGCAAAACAAAAATGAGCGTCTGGCTCACCCTGCTACGCCGCCCCACTTATCCTCGCTATCTCCAAACAAGGGTAACACCCATCCGTATTTCCGTATCTCGTCACTGTCATAACTCCTCGCGCGTATCGTACTGCGCGTGTCATACGTTCGTCACAGAGACTGCTACAGCAAGTGTCACAACCCGGCTGAGGTACACGATAAGCCGTGGTTTGTGACAGCTGTCGCGAACTTATGCACGAAGCGTCCACACAACGCACAACCCTCTAACCCTACTACTAGACAGTCTTACTTATTGTCAGTGCCTATACAACACTAGCTCGACTTTGCATATGTTTCCTTATATGACTGCACAGCTATCTTGCTACTGTAACTATACAAAATCTCAAAATTTTTGATATCTCTTTATCTCTTCTCACCACTTGTGCAAGCTCTTTTTCTCAACATCCCCCATCTGTAGCTGCCACTGGTAGCACAGACACTAGACAAGAGCTTGCTCAGCATCTTCTGTTGTAACGCCATCCATTGCGAACTTGCCCATGCTGAAGGTAAACATACCCACTCCAGAAGCCTCTCCTCCTCGCAACATCCTGGCTCTTGTCAAAGGGTTGCGAAACACCATGACCCACATGCATCTTCTGCCAATAGGTCCATGCTCTAAATGTCCAATCACATGTAAACGTCCAGCGTGACACAGCTTACGAAAGTATTGTGCCCTGCTCTCTGTCATATCTGTCATGTAGTGCGATGGCACATGAATACAAGCCACCACTCGGCTGGCCAATACTGCCAACGGCAACGCAATATCCAGCACTGCGAACCAGGGTGAAGTTACCACTGCGTCACACACCCCATACTTCTCCTTCCAGGCTCGATAATTACCCGGTTGTAAAGCATTAAGGGCTTCGTGCCACTTCAACTGCGGATTCCAATCATTATTCATAACCTTCAGATGAGGCCACTCCAGTGACATAACCTTGCCAATGACACCTGTGCCAGCCCAAGGATCCCATACCTGTGTGATCTTCTCCCAAGTCACCTCGTGCGCCAAACGTCTGACCTCCTGAGGAACTGTCATCACCAACTCTAAGCCCCAATCCAGTTGACTGGCAATCTTCACCTGAGCTCTGCTCAGTTGTGTGACATCTCCTCTCTTCTGCACTTCCTCGGGGCTCATGGCCTGTACCGTGGACGTCTTGCGGAGACTTCTCGCGCGAGCGTGCTGCTCTGCACACTTCCTGCTCAAGATGGTACGATGGCCCTCATGCCAGAATCCTGGCATCACTTCTGTGATCACTCTGCTGAGCTCCTCCTGGCTTCCCCAGGCCACTCTGTCAGGAAGATCCCCCATGCTCCCTTCTTTTCTGAGCATCTGCCGCAAGGTCAGCGCCTGCCATGGGTCTTCACGTCCCGGCCTCACTGCTCGATGCGGACCCACGTCTGCAGGCAACAATACCACATCTGATCCCAGCTTCTCTCTCAACTGCAGCTCCATGGCCGCCATCTTGTCAACGATTGACGCGCTCACCTCGGCGGCAGCTGCCACCACAGTCCCACCTAAGCACTTGGGACATTGCCAGTCCCCTTCAGGTACTCCATCCAGCGCCGGATTCAGACACCACGTGTGATAACCACGGTTACAGGTGTCACACAGCAACATGGCTGCCTCCCCATCTGTCCGCATACACACCTCACACGCGAGATGCTTGCTGGGAATGGCTGCACTGCAGTCGTACTGGTCTTTCACTTGTAAGTGACATGGCGCAATACTTTGCACTGTGCTCTTCTCCCGCAGCTTCGTGCTGTCCTCCAACACTACCACTCCATCCCTTTGCACCTTGACTATCTTCAGGATGGCTGACTTGGTGGCCACCTCCATGCCAGAGCGCGGTTGTTGTCGTATATATACGAAATCGCCTGCCTTGAACTGGTGCGGCTTCGGCTCGTAACTGCCACTCCTCCTGTGCTCGTACCGTAAAGTGTCGCGGTGCTGAGCGATCTCCAGGTTGCACCCTGCATGTACCATGAGCCTCTTCACGATGGCGGCTCGCTGTAACAGATCATCAGCCAGTGTCTTCTCCTCCTGCTTCCCAAAGTCCAACTCGGGTCGAGCACGAAGATCCGGTGGCACCGTGGCTTCCTGAGCGAACAGCAAGGTGAATGGCGCCACTCCAGTGGACTGCTGCCTAGCTGCGTTGTAGCTGAGTACGAGTGACCAGAGCATCTCATCCCACTCGAAGTCCAGGCCCTTGTCGAGGGCCATCTTCTTGAAGCAAAACTTGAGGGTGCGTACCACCCGTTCAGTTAAGCCATTGCTCTCTGGGGAACTCGGTGAAGTCACTCTCCGGTCAATGAGACACTGCTCGCATAGAGCAGAGAACTCACCTTCAAACTCTGTGCCCCCATCCACCAAACATTCTGCAGGCGCCCCAAACACGGATAGGACATGATAGCGAAATGCGTTGGCGATGGTGGCGGCCTCCTTGTCGGGGATTGGAACGCACACGACGAATCGCGTGTAGTGCTCAATCATGACCAAGACGCGTTGGTTCCCAGCCTTCGTGATGCGTTTCGTGGGCCACGCTAAATCCAGGGACCAGCGATACATGAAGGACTTGATCTCCAGCGGCGTGAGATTCGCCTCCTCCCGTGCATAGTGCGTCTTCACCCTCTGGCAAGTCTGGCACTGAGTGACCACTGCTTGCACATCCTGTTTCATGCCTGCCCAGTAATGGCGTTGCCACAACAGGTTCAATGTCCGCCTGATGCCCCAATGGCCAGTCCTCTCATGGTACTCACGCACCAACTGAATCCTGTCACAGGGCTTGGGCACCAGCAGCTCCTTACCACTGACAGTGACCATGTATAACTCGCCCATGAGCTCGTCCCAACGGTGACGCGCTGCCCTCTTCCTTACCCTGTGATATTCCTCCTTGGGCACCTCCACTCTTCCTCCTGACTTGATCCACGCGAGGCATAGCTCGTCCTCGTGTATATCGGGGTATCTTTCTCGGAATGACTCCTGGTTGGTTACGCTGGCTAGCATGGCAACCATTCTCGTAGTGTCGGGCAGCTTAGGCAGCCTCATCTCTTTCTCCTTTGTCACTGGTGCCCACTCTGGGGCTGAGCTCGTCTCTGCTGGCTTGCCTCCAGGTCTTGAAAAGGCCTGCCGGTGACGTGCCTCGTAGCCCGCGAGCTTCATGGAGGCCATCTTCCACTGCCTGCGGCGTGGAACAGCGTCGGCGGTGCCTAGCCCCTGTGTACCTTTCTGTCCTTGGCTGCACATGCGTTGCAGTCGTTCTTCCCAGTCCTGATGGCTGAGGCGTCGCGCGACTTGCTGGGCGTAGCCGCTGGAACTGGTGATCCACTCTGCTAGTTGGGCTCGCACCGGCTCAGCCGTGCCCTCGGAGGTGGCAGCCACCTTGGTGGCTTTCGCGATGGGGATGGCAACTAGCGTGCCATGTTCCTCCTCCTCACTCTCCTCACTCTTCGGCAGTTTGGTCGTGCTGACCTCGGCAATCGCATACAATAGCTCCATTGCTCTTCGGTCCATAGCAAGGCCAAGCACTCCTGCCAATTCTTCGTCTTTCATGCCATGTGCCGCGCGCAGCTCACCTGCGCTGTACCCCATGGCCACTGCCTTCTCGTCCAGGTTGACCTCTCTGGTCTCCCCCACTTCATCATCATCTCCCTTCCTCACCACAGTGCCTGCGCGAGGCGCGCGAAAAGCACGAGAGTTTTGTGTCGCCAAGATGGTTGGCAACACTCTCATAGGCTCCCCTACAACGTTGGCGGTGTAGTGAGGCTTCCTGTCTCCTGTGACGACCCTGCGCGGCTTCCAGCCTTGCTGCAGAATATCGCGCACGTATCTGTCTGGTGGTCTGTCCACCCGCTCCATCACCAGATTGAACTGCTGATTCTGGAACAGATTGCTCCAATATGCTCGTAGACGATGCGCGTATGATCCCGCGCGCGCCGCGTCAAAGGACACCGGCTGGCCCACCACGCTGTTGATGATGGGGAACACCTCCTTCCTGATCTTCGAGTTCTCCCTGTGTGACAGCGGAGAAACGTTTTCCAGCACATATGCTGGCGGTCTCTGAGGCTGCAGCTGTTGCAGCGTGGAGAGGACTCGCACTGCCTGGTAGAACAGTCTGCTGTGCCTGCCCTCCAGACCAGCCAGCTTGCCAGCTGGTGACAGGTCCTGGCATGGATATCCACACACCATGACCCACTGCTCTCCACTCAATGCCCCTGCATGTACAAGGTCAATGAGGCTGGTGTCTTCGATGTTGCTGGGCAGTTGCTCCAAGTGGGCTGCCTCGGCACGGAACAAGTCAGGATGACGGCGACTGAGCGCCATGCACCTGGCCCTGGCTACCGTCTGGCTGGACTTCGAGATGTCCTGGTAGAGGTACTTGTTAACCTTAACTCCGCAGCGCAAGAGCATCTCTAGTCCAGCACACAGGCCCCCACACGGCTCATAGCAGACCACGCCCTCTTCTCTGGCTTCCCGGAAGAAGCTCTTGTCAATCACTCTCGTGTCGATCTTCTTCGGCACTTTGAGCTTACCACCCTCCATGGTCTCGTCGCCGTATATCGCTGGTGAGCCTCCGGAATGCATACCCCTGATCGGCCGTACCTGGCTGAGGGCATCCCAGGCGACTCGAGTCAACCTGCCCGAGCACCTGGCCACTTCCGGGTGGTCAGTGTCAAACATGACCCCCTTGTTACACTCCAGCTCTTCTTGGTAGTGCACATCAAACAGTCGATGGACTGCACTGGTCCCCAGCTGCTCCCTGACCATGTTCTCGCAGTAGTTGGCCACATGAGCTTCTGGGCTTACTTCGGGGCCAAGTGGTGGCTCCCTGGTCACTTCCAAGCAAATGACGTCTGTGAAGCAGCGCGCTGGCCTCTCGGCACGCCCCGCTTCCCTGGCTCGGTCCCCTTCACGATCCAAGCGGGCACCAGTCTCGTCTGCGGTGCTGGGCAGTGGGTACCTGGATGGCACATCCGCGTTCTCATTCTTCGGACCTGGTCGGTACTGGACCGTGAACTCAAACTCCTGGAGGCTGATGGCCCAGCGTAGGTGTTGACCTTGTAGGTCCCCCTTCTCCATGAGTGTTGTGAGCGGCGAATGGTCGGTGATCAGCGTGAAGTGGATCCCGTGCAGGTACTGTCGTAACGTGCGGACGGCCCACACCACCGCCAGCATCTCACCCTGGAAGCTCGCGTACTGTCTCTCGGTTTTCGACAGCGAGCGGCTGATGACCACACAGATGTGCTCTACGCCATTCTCGTCCTTCTGTCCCAGCACTGCGCCAATGCCATGGTTGCTCCAGTCTGTGTAGAGGAAGATGGGCTTGCTGTAATCAATGGGCTTCAAACATCTCCCCGAACACAGGGCATCCTTCAATGCTTGTAATGCCTGGTCCTGATCCTTCCCCCAAGCTCCCTTGACATCCAACACTTCCTTTCTGAGCAGGTCGTTCAATGGTCGTGCCATCTCTGAGTAGTTGGGTCCCATGGGTTCCCCCACCAGGCCTTTGTAATAGTTCATGAGTCCAAGGATGGAGCGTACTCCAGTTTTGTCCTCGGGCTTGGGCAGCTCTTGGATGGCCTTGCACTTGATGTCCTGCGCGCCAATGGTGTTATAGCCGATGCGGTAGCCCAAGAAGTCCACCGTGGCTGACCCGAAGGTCGACTTGCCCGAATGCAGACGTATCCCTGCATCCCCCAAAGTGCGAAGCACGGCTTCCACATCCTTGATGTGCTGCTCAGCGGTGTCTGAGTATATGCACACGTCATCGACGTACGCCACCGTGCAGTGTTGCAGGTGACGTAGCTCGTAGTCCATGATCCTGATGAAGGCTGCGGTTGCTCCGGCTGCTCCAAACGGCATGGATGTGTAGCGATAAAGCTGGTTGCCCCACCAGAACGCTGTCTTGTCCCTGTCCTCCTCAGTGGTCATGGGAATCTGGTGGAACGCCTTGGTCGCGTCCAGGGTAGTCTTGAACTTGGCCTTGGCCACGCGCTGGTAGAGCTCTTCTGGACGATGTGGTAACGTGTTATCCTTCAGCGACAACCGGTTCGTGTTCCGGAGGTCGACGCAGAACCTCGTCGAGGTCCACTGTCCAGTGTCGTGATCCTTCTTCCCTGCAACCACCACGTTGCTGGCGTGTCTGCAGTGCTGCGAAGCCGGCTCGATGAAGCCATATTCCAGCAGTTCCTTGCAGTGCAGGTCGATGATCTCCTGCTCTCCCGGGCTGTACTTCCTCGGTCGTTGGTAAGCTACCTTAGTCTCGTCCTTGAAAGGGATGGCGAAGGTCGCATGTGTCGCGCCCCCATGGTAGCCTTTGATGTCCTGCGGCTTGTTGGCGAAGCAGTAACTGCACCTCCTTACCACGTTGCGCATCTCCTCCCAATTCTCCTCGGTGAACTCGGGATGTCCTCCAAAGGTGGCATTGAGCTCGGTGTCCAGCCACGCGGCCTCGTCCTTGGTGACCCTGGTCGTGCCCCCTGGCTGTAACGTGTCCAGCACCGTGTGCGGAAGCACCTCGTCCTGCTCTGCCACCATAGCCTCCCATCCGGTGTCCCATTGGCGCGAAGACCTCTGGTCTTCCCAGGCGGTCCTGGCAGATCTGGTCGGCGAGCTCGAGCACGATCCCATCGTCAGCACGCCCTGAAACTCCCCAGGGGCCACAGCAGCCACCCAAGCAGCCACCGCTAGCAGGAGCAAAAGTTTCAAAATTCTGCTGGTACCCACTGGATTAACTGGAGGGTGAAGGGTCAGTATGCAAGTCAACATCTTCCACCCCCCTTGCATACGGCCCAGGCCTCCTCCCGCAGACACGTAGGCCACCAGCGCCAAGACTGATATCACATAGACACAGCGCGCCACCTGGTAGCAAGCGGCCGTGAACTGCAGGCGCTGCAGTCGAGCGGCAAAGCGCGGCTTCTGCATGCGCCGCGGAACAGCGGCCAGCGTAGCCGGCCCTGCGGCCAAGATCCGCTGGGCGACCGCCAGCGCGCGACCCACCTGAGTCTCCAGCGCGGCGAATGTGCCACCATCTTGAATCAAGCCGGAGCATGGCAACCCATGGCGGACAATGTGGGCGCCAACTGTCAAGACGCACCCCAGAGTGACGACCATGTGCGTGAAGTGCATGGCGAGCATGGCGAGGCAGAACCGTATCAATGGCACGTACCACAGCCCACGTCGAGCGTGGTGGAGCCCAGCTACCTCAAGAGCACCCTTGGTCAACAGCAGTAAGTGCCTGGCCAGCTCCAACAGCACTCGCAGAGGCGCCTGTTGATGTGCCCATGGCTCGAGTGGCGTTGCGCGCACGGCCCACAACGCGCGTGCTATGGCTCTGCGGGGCGCGTCAGCGTGGAATGCCCAGCAGGCGACGACCTCACCAAGAAATCTGAATACCTCCATAGCCATCCATACTGCCATCACTGCAAAATGAGGCAGCTGCGGCCAATGCAAGCGCACGAACACCCCCATGAGCAGGAAGCACACCTGAGTGCGCTTCGCCCGCCTATCATTGGCGGGCTGCGTGCCCGGCTTTTCGCCGGGGCTGCTTCTCAATGACGGGCGCGCCGGGCTGCAGCCGGCCCGGTGCCCCCTTGAAAAGGCCCCAGTGCGCTCTCCCTTCTCCTCTCCTCCCAGATCTCATCATAACTTTGGCGTCTTTGGGGAGCACGCGACGCGCCCATGCCGGCATGCCGACCGCGAGCTGCGTCCTGACGATGAGCGCCTTCCCTGGGGCTCGGAGATCTCCTCCTGCGCTGACCAGCCCGTGGTGAACGCTGCTGTGCGGCACTCTCAGTTGGACTCTGCGGGCGCGCTGCAGGATGGCCTGAAGGTCGAGTGTCGACATGCGCAACGAAGCCATAGGAACGCTCCGGGCTGCTGGGTGCTGTAGAGCTCGGGGTTGATGGCACGTACGAAACGGAGTCCTGCTCTTGCGCAGCTGGAGGTACGGCTTCAGTCTGCTGCGTGCAGACGGAATGTGCCGGGGATCTCAGAATGTCGTTGATTGACTGGTGCTCAGGTCTCTGTGCCATGTTGCACTCCAGGCCCATGGTCGATATCCCGCCGAGCACTCGGCCAGAGTAGGGCGCCGGCGTGGGCGTGGCTCGCGCGCCACCACGATCATCAAGCCCCGGGCAGTCTGGCCCGCGCGTGCTTATCCTCGCAGTTGCGTGGGCAGTACGAGGTCGTTCTTCATATTCTCTGATGATCGCCTGACGTGCCTGTATCGATTCCGAGAGAGCCGCCATGGTGAGGCGGTTTGCTGCGACCTCGGCCTGCCCCTGCGCCAATCTGGCAGACAGCCCAACCAGTCTTTCACTGATGACCTCCACGCTGTCTTCATCCTCTGTCAGCGGCGACGGTGTTCTGGTGCGACCCGTGTGAGTGCTCACACCCTCAACAGCCGCGAGGTCGGAAGAGTATCCTGAGATGCTGCCGTCTCCCTCCTCACTTCCTGCATCCCCTCCCTCGATTGGGTCCAGGCACCTCATGAAGTCGTTTCGAAGACGCGCCTGCACCTCTGCCCGACGTGCCTCAGCTAGCAACGCCGGGCCCACCGAGGATGTGAACGCAGACAATGGTTCTCGGTGCATCACCGCCACCCTGTTCCAGGTCTCCCAGCTGCAACAGTCGAACTTGCGCGTACCTGAGGAGAGGTACTCCAAGGTGAACGCCATGCTGCTGGGTCCCCGCTCACTGTAGTAGCGATTGTCCTCAAAGAGGTAATACACGGCCTTGGACCGGGCGTTGGCACGGGTCTTGAAAACCCGTAGGGTGCCCTGCCGTGGGCCATCGCTCAAATGGTCTCTGGCGATCTCCAAGAGCTGAGTGCGATCAACCAGATGCTCCATATGTTTCTGCAAGGTGCCGAGGAGTCCTCCCGTGCAGCCTTTCGACTGCCCACCCAGAGGCAGAAACTCTTCCCTTCGTCCCACTCCTGCGGAGGAAGCGTACCGGTGCAGGGTCTGGCTGCTGAGTCGCTGCGTGTGCACCCCCTTTCCTCGCTGCGCGAAGGGCTTCCCGAGCTGGAACTCGATCTTGCCCATGAAGCAACGGTACTGGATGAGGAAGACCGTCTGTCCATGCAGCGCCATGAACTCCGAGATCCCTCCCAGATCCAGCCAGTTGGCTTCCCCAGCTGTGTTCTCGCTGCGAGTGGGCGACTCCGGCTCGTAGGTGCCCTGGAACACTGCAGCGTGGTACTCCAACATGGCAGGGTCGAAGACGCCGTTGGGCCAGGTTTGATGCCGTAAACGAAGCGGTGCTGAAGATGGTGGCGGTGCGGAGCCAGATGGCCCTGCCTCACCCCCCCTGACCGTCTTCGACGTCCTGAGAGTCTTGGATGTGCGCACTGGAGGGTTCCTTCTGGCCCCATAAGTGTCCAGCGCGTCCTGTGCTTGCTCCTCGGTCTTGCATGCTCCGAGCATCATCCTCGTGTTGTCCCCCAGATGCAGGTACTCCACGGCGGCAGCGTTCGTGCTAAACACCTCGCCACTGCCTCCTTCCCCATCTGTCACCGGGTAGAACTTCCCCACCTTGTCCGCTGCGTCTGACAGCGTGAGCTGCGGGATCCCATTCACATTCACGCCCTCCACACCAGTCACCTCCATGTCGTACCTCACCTTCAGACGAGCTCGAAGGTCAGCGATGTCCACTCGCTGTACATACTTTAGATGCTGGTACTGCCAACGCTGGTCCTTCTCATAGTAAAAAGGCAGCTGGAACTCGCCAGTCATCTTGCCCATGGGGTTCATGATGGTGACGCCTTCCATGGTGTGACGTACCATGCGCTCCATGAGATCCCATTGGGCGCGAGTGTGCTCGCTGAGTACGCAAAACTGGCGCGCCACCTTGTCCCACATGAGCTTGCCCGTCACGACTCCTGGGTACGTCTGATGGGTGTTGAGGACCTCCTGAACACTCGCCATCGTGTACCTTCCAGCCTCCCGATGGGCACCACAGTCAGGGAGTGGGACCTGGTCGTTGTCCTTCCTGCCGCTCGCCCTCGTGGTCCAGGTCTCTGAGGGTATCTTCGTCTCCTTGTCAACCTTCTGGTCCACCAACGTAAAGTCGGGCCATAGTAGCTCCGTCTCCAGGACGGTCTTGTATTCTCCACAACGCGAGAACTTGACCCGCACAAATCCTGCGTCCACACCACTTCCATCGCCCTCTTCGCAGAGCGCGCACAGACGAGCATAGCCCGTGCGGTCGATGTACAGGCGCTGCTGAGACCAGCTGCTCTCCTTATCTTGGTAGTCCCACGGGTTCACTGCCATGCCCCCCCATGGCTGTACTCTGGCCAGCTTGAAGGCAGCTTCGCTCTCGGCCTCCTGCGCCAGCGTGAGGTCTGGATAGCGAGGGTCTGACTGAGATGTGGTCAGGCTGGCTGGCGTGCGGGACCCCCTCGCATCTGGCTCTTCAGCACTGGACCACTCGCCTCTGGTCGCCACATTGGCTTCCCGCTGGCTGCGTGATGATGCTTGTAGCATGCCCAGCATCTGGTCTGTCAAGGACGTACCAGGCGGCGGAGGTTCGTACGTCGAGCCCTCGGTGTGCAAGCTGACTCGCCCAGTGAGCTCGACTTGCATTATCGAGCTGGGTCTCAGGAAGCCCGCCTCCACCATGGACTGGCAGCGCGCCTCGAGTCTCTCCTTCTCCTCCGAGTTGAACCTTCTCAGCCTCATCTCCTCCAGCCATGACGCCAGGCTGTCCATCAGCTCGGGGTGGTTTCGCGAGAATGCACAAGGTGCAGGCGCACACCTCTCCCCTGCGAGGGCCAGACGGTCTTCTCCCCTTGCGCCCAGGGACACTGCTTCACGTGGTGGTAGCTCGCAATCATCAAAAGCGGGGGCAAGAGTGCGCGCTGTCGTGGCATCAGCGTCGAAGATCTCGGTCGCCAGGCACACTCTCGGGTCTTCATTCCGCTTGCTCCTTGCATCGACGGGCGGCGTCAACTCGATCAATGGCAACGTGACCTTCTCCTTCATACCCAGTGACACCGCGGCCTCAGAAGTAGCAATGCCTCTGTAGAGGTCGATGGTCAACTTGAGGGCGTTCTTCAGGGGTCCAGAGCCCACCAAGAAGTCCCACGTCGTGTCATTGGTGTAGGTGACGAAGGCGTGGAGCCGATGCAGAGTCATGTACGGCGTGCCCGCGGCGAGAACCACATCCACGTAGCAGTACTTCGTGAATTCCGCAGGGCTGCCATCACATCTCGCCACCCTGGCCCCTGTCTCGGCATCAAAGATGGTCAAGCCCAACCTGTTGGCTGTCCTGATTGGGATAATGTTGCAGTTGGCCCCCGTGTCCAGGAGAAGCGCTTTGTACAACATAAGCAAGCCTCCAGAGGCCATCAGCGCCATCCCTTGTGCCAGAGATTCGTTCAGGAGCTTGCATACAGGCTGGACCTGCGCCATGGCAGTGAGCTGTTCCTCTGTAAGGCCACTGAGCATCTTCTTCTTCAATAGCTCGTACGCCTTGGCCTGCATGGTCCCTGCGTGCAGCTCACCCCTCTCGCTGAAGTCTCTCACCCCATATATAGCTCTCCTGGACGGTGGCCGCTGCAGCTGCTACACGCACCGTCGTCCTCCCCTTCCTGGGCTGCTCCACCATGTCCTCCGGCATCTCATCCAGAGGAATCTCTTCTTCGTCACTGTCGTCGCCCGACTCCATGCCTGGGCAGTCGTCATCCTCATCGCTGATGTCCTGGCAGTCTGCTGCTGAGGCTGTCGGCACGGGGAGCTGGTTGTTCTCAGCCAGTTCCACCAAGGTCTCCACACCCCTTGGAGCTGTTATGCGACCTTCTGCTACGAGTCCAGCAGCTAGCTTGCGGAAAGCCGCTCCCAGGCTCTTGATCACGGAGGCCATGAGCTGCACCTTCCTCTGCATCTCGTCCGCCGCAGGCGCCATGGGCACCTGTGCGTCTGCCTCGTACTCCTCGGGTGTCTTCACTGGGAAGCCCCTCATGCGCTGGGTACTTCCCAGGGCTACTGCTGGAGCCGCCGTGAGTTCAGACTCCGCACTCTTGCACAGCGTCTCGGGGAGTGCCCCCAGACCCAAGGTGTTGAGGGCGTTCGAGAGCTCCTCTTCGCCCATCTCCTCGGCCATGGCTGTGAGTAACTCGGTTGGAGGGCCAGACGACACTCCTACCCCTGCGCTGCCATGGTGGTGCGCGCGTGCATCGACGGTGTGAGTCTCCCTCTCCGCGACGTGCGCTGCGACTGGTTCCTCGTCGGAGCCCTCATCCTCGGACAGCACCTGCGACTTCACGCTGCCCGCACGACTGGCAGTCTTCCTAGCAGCCACCATGCCCTGGTACTCTGCTTTCAACGCCTCGGGATTGCCAGTGGTGCTCTTCTGCTTGTCCTCCGGTGACTGTTTGGCTCTGTACTTGTCCTTCTCGTCGTTGGACAGCTGCTGCCAGTCCGTCACCAGGATGCCCCAGTCAGAGTTCTTGAAGCGGTTCTTCAGATTATACATGCGCAGAGCGGCGTTCTCCGCGTCCCACCACTTGCTGGAACCAAGCCTGCTTTCGTGGAATCCAGCAGGCATCTTGACGTGTTTATAACCACTCCTGCACTGCTCGGGATCGGACTCATGCCAGCCCCCTCCAAAGCAGCGCAAGCACTTGGGCTTGTCGTTCGTACGCACGCCCTCTGCTGGCGGTGGCGTTTTGTTGTAGGAGGCCTTCTTAGCTCTTTCGGCCACATTCACCTCCTTCTTCATCTTCTTAGAAGGTGATGCATCTACCTTCTTGCTGTTCTCTGGTTCGCCTGACTGTGCCACCTCAGAGGACTCAATCTTCTTGATCGAGTTCTTTATGGCCTTGAGGTCAAGGCCATGCTGTCGCGCCTCCCAGGTGGAGTACTGGCAGCCACATCGTCTGGTGATCTCCTGGAGGAAGGTGAGGATCCAAGACTCTGCATCGCCCTTGAGCTTGTCTTGAACCTCGACGATGGCCTCCAGGTCCTTCCAGGTCACCCGATTGGGTGGCGGGAACTGTGCCCTCAGTTGCTCCTTCACCCGCGTCTGGAAGATCTTGATGCGCAGGTTGTCTACGCAGTCCTCGATGAAGGTACGCAGCTCTTCATCGCTCAACACCTTCCCAGTGTTGAGCTGCATTTCCCTGCGTTGGCACATCTTCATGTAGGTCAGCCCATCCTGCCCCCCCTCTTGTGGCTTCTGTGTCAACAGATCCACTTTCTCTTGAGTCCCTTTCATCATGAACTTCTTGTCAAGGGCAGCGATGAAGCCCCTGAGCGCGTAGAAGTACTGGGTATCACGGGTGCCATCACGTCCCGTCAAGCCTTTCAGGGAGGTTCCATCAGTCAGATATTCGTCGGAAACCTCCCCTTGGGTGTCTTGGTCCGTCACCGGCCTCGCTATCACCCACGTGGTGCCAGTGTTCATCTCATTGAAAGGGGGCCTAGCGCATGGGATGGTACCCTCGAGTGGGCCATGCTCGCTAGTGTCCTTCAGGACTCGGTCCATGTTGGAGGTCACTACCCCCCCTCTTTCATAGTTCTCGCGCCACCAGCTGAGAGCTTGTGAGTTCTCTCCAGCCAGACACGCAGGGATGATGTCCCACAGATATTCAAAGTCAGGGGGAGTCTCTCTCAGGGTCTTCATCTGAGCTTCGGTGAGAGTGCCAGCCCCGGACCTGAGCCTCTTCCTGACGTTGGCGTTGTGCTGCCGTACGAAATTCTCGCACATGTCGGCGAACTCCCTCAGGAACTTGGGCCGATCTTCTTCCTTGGTGCCCGTGTAGTTGGGCAGCGTACCAAGGTTGACACGAGCGTAGTCAGTGTACTCCATGTCTTCTTCAAAGATTAATAACGGCTCCTGGGCCTGGGCTTGCAGTTGTGCTGGTGCTTGTGCCTCAGGCTGTACTAGTGCTTGGGCCTCAGGCTGGCCACCGGCAGCCCCTTCCTCTCCTTCCAGCTCTGTGAAGTGCTGGCTCACTCGTATCGCTCTCTGGGCACGCCTCTCTGCCCTTTGCTGATCCTCGCGGTCAGCCTTGGATTCCGTTGCTACCTTTCTGGTGAAGAAGAGATACTGGTGTGAAGGCTCTTTTCACTCCACACTTCCCAGCTTACCAGTACGGATGAATCCGTCCCTGGCCTCACCTTTCAGTGCTTTGCTCTAAGTAGCAATCACTGCCAGGATAATCTCGTCCACGACTGATGAGCAAGGTTCCATCTGTGACCCGGTCTTATACTGGCTCTCCCAGATGTCGAGCAAGGTTGCTTCTGCCCTTAGTGTCTCTGGTCCACGCAGTCAGTCAGCAGAACGCCAGC
Organism: Cymbomonas tetramitiformis; assembly: GCA_001247695.2. Taxonomy (NCBI): domain Eukaryota; kingdom Viridiplantae; phylum Chlorophyta; class Pyramimonadophyceae; order Pyramimonadales; family Pyramimonadaceae; genus Cymbomonas; species Cymbomonas tetramitiformis. The sequence goes on from LGRX02008963.1 coordinate 16,726, forward strand.
ATGAGTCAAGTAACCACAAAGAATGCTGTCGTGATGGTGCCCACTGCCAGTCCTGTTTCGCTCCACGCCTTCAGGCGTACCAGTACGGATGAATCCGTCCCTGGCTTTACCGTCTGGTGCTTTGCTCCAGCAGGATGTCACTTCCCGAAATAGCCCAGTACATAATTCTCAACGCTGCAATCATGTTCGCAAAATTAGCAACTGGTTCTGCTGTGACCGCTGTCGCTGTACTTCGCAAGACTGGTGAACTTCGAGTGTCGCAACAGCCTGCTTTACTCAACCTCTTCCAAGGCTCGTCCGGCAAACGCGTCTGCAAAATTTCCGCCGCCTTATGTCAATTTTATTTTGATAAATATTATGGATATTCAGCGGCTTATTTTTGTTTTTATGATACTCACGTAGTATCTTTGACGCCTTTTGAGACGAGCGGAGCTCAGTATGTCGAAATACGGCCGGAAATCTTCGGCTGCTGAGCCGCTACTTACGAGTCTTGAAGTCCATCTCAAACAAATAATGAGTAGTGCCTCAACAGCACTGCGCTTACTGAAAGTAACAGAAAGGAATTTTACCGCACTGCAGCAGGTGGAGGCAGACGCAGCAGCGGAAACATGCCTTACAAATCTCACAGACTCGCAAGTAGTGACAAAAAAACTGCTCGAGGCAGTTAGGCTAGTAGGCGCCAACGCAGTTGCGACTGTAGCCACAGCAGAACGTGCCATCATCTCAGAGAAGAAAAGTAATCAAAGAGGGCGCGACAACTCCCCACTAGGAACCGCATCTCAGCAGGGTCCTAGCGCGAAAACAGTCAGACGGAAAATATTACGGAACGCAAATAGAGTGGCGAGACAATTTGTAAATAGTGGCGCAGAGCAGCCTGCGAAGACGAATCCAACGGAATCTACACCTGAAGCCATGGCTACTGCAGCCACAGCAACTGCAAATCTACGGACGCATCGGGAAACAACGAAACAGGCACACAGTGTCGCCATCCCAAGCGACTGTGGTGACAGGATCCTTTCGGAGAATCACAAACGCCTACAGACACGCAAACGCTCAGAGCCACTGCCTACAGCTTCGAAACCACCTGACAAATCAAAAAAGCGCCCAGGGTCTCATAGGCAAATTACGTATAAGTCAATCCTGCGGAGTCCCATACCTAGCTAGCTGCGACAGCTGGCATCGAAAGACGCCCCCTTCTCTCAGTAATCGACACTAGTTCACAATAGCCGTATTAAGGTGTGATGAGGTATTAACATCCCGGTGGAGAAGAACAGGGGAGAGCGCCGCGCACGAGAACCACTTTTCCTGAAAAGGTTTTTATAGCTTGGATCTCTTGCAGCGTGCTGCAGTGGGGAAAGTAAGAAAATCCTCAGCGGCATCGTCGGACTCTGCACCGATAAATAAATAAGCAGGGGGGGCAAAACTGCCGGAAACAGATCGACAAATAGAATCCTTTGCCCACACAAAAGAGGCAGCAGCCGGATCGGAGTGGGTGCAACTGTTGCTCACGTAATAGAAGCATCCTTCCCCATCTTAGTGCTAACTAGTGATAAACTAGCAATTCGTCTGCACACACGTAGCCATAGGAGAAGTAATTTACTTATCTGCACATCTGGTAACTTGTCTAGGCCCAGAGTAGGGCCTGGGAAATTAATTTACTCACACGCCCAACAGGGCGTGGTTTTTTCTTTTTTCTTTTCTTCCAAGGCTTACCAGTACGGATAAATCCGTCCCTGGCATCACCATTCAGAGGTCTCGTTCTTCAGGACTGCTGTTGAACTCTCAGCATTACAGACGACATGTCTGTAATAAGGCACATTTTTGTTTTGAAAAAGACTGTTAATTACAGTTCTGACGCAGTCGCACAAGGACAAGTCCACAAATGTATATCTTTACAAGTAGAAGAATACTGTATCTCACTAATTATTTCATAACACTGCTGTTTTCGCGGTCTTAAGCGAGTCCTGGCTATTCTCGGAATCACTGTTACGAAGGCAAAACAAAAATGAGCGTCTGGCTCACCCTGCTACGCCGCCCCACTTATCCTCGCTATCTCCAAACAAGTGTAACACCCATCCGTATTTCCGTATCTCGTCACTGTCATAACTCCTCGCGCGTATCGTATTGCGCGTGTCATACGTTCGTCACAGAGACTGCTACAGCAAGTGTCACAACCCGGCTGAGGTACACGATAAGCCGTGGTTTGTGACAGCT
>LGRX02008964.1:0-22442 GCA_001247695.2 Cymbomonas tetramitiformis
GGGCCTCCTTTATAGATAGCCCCACTTCACGCTCTAGGGCCTCCTTTATAGATAACCCTACTTTGCGCTGCGTGTTTGGCTGTGTTCTATCATTCCTGCTCGTGCGGAGACAGCCGGGCAGCTGGGTCAGCGCTGGGGGTACCCTCTTGTGGCAGGGGGACATCCGCACACAAGCGTCGGGCGACCCTCTAGGTGACCCCTGCTTCCCCTTCTTTTGGCTCAATGTTAAATGCCAATGTGGACCTGTGACGAGATACTGTCAAGGGAGTAGTAGACATGCCCTCGATCACCCTTCTGCCGCGTTCCTTCGCTCTGGCGCTTGAGGTGGTTGCCTGCTGGAAGGCGGCGTAGAAAGGCGGGCGCTGCTTCATCCCACAGTGCCGCGCCTTGCAGTGCAGCTCCTGCAGGTGGTGGTGGGCGTGTGCGCTCGGCTTCACAAGGAGGGAAAGGCAGGCTGGCGATTGGTGCCGTCAACGAATAGCCGGTGCCCCCAGCTTCCGGGTTCGGGGCTGACCCAGTGGCTTCCAAGCCGAGCGCCAGCGCCCCCGCCATGTGCATCGGTGCGGACACGCCGGCTGCAGACCGGGAGAGCTGCCCAGGGGACGCTGAAGGGGGGTGGGGGTGATGCGCTGACAGGCTGCATCGGCGACCTCGGAGTGTACTGCGTCCGCATCGCGATGTGCGCGTTCAACTTTCAGTGGCCCACCCACTGCAAGGCGGCCGCCACGCGCATGTCCGCGGAGGGCGTTCCCCTCGACGTGACCTGCGAGGTGACGCCCTGTGCCCCGGAGCATGCGCCCGGGAAGTTTGCTTTACTCGCGGAAGTTCTCTTGGACTTGAAAAGGGATGCGCAAGATGTGGCTTTGGACTCATGTCAGCCTCTAGCCAAACCAAATTCCTTGATTTGGAATCGGGAAACAAGCATCCACCTGTGGCGCTTCTGTGAGGAAGTACGCGGTCTCTCCAAGGTCCATCCGGGTTCAGTGCGCACCCCCGTCTCCCCCGAGCGCGCACCCCCGTCTCCCAGGCGCACCCGTCTCCCCCAGCGCTTTGCCCCGTCTCCCCCGAGCGCGCACCCCCGTCTCCCCCGAGTGCGCACACCGATCCCCGGCATCAGGATCCCGACCTCCTTTGCACTGACCCTAGCTGTTTGGGACATGTCACATGCCCTTGGGTCGGCTATGCCTTGGCTCTGCCGGAGGGTACACACCTACCATATGTTAAGTGGCCGCAATTGCCGCGGTTGCATTTTGTACCGGCGGGGCTTTTGTGTTGCAGGTGTACTGGGGGGCCGAGAAGCAGCGCCTGCTCCACTTCCACGCCTCCTTTTGCCATGTCTTCCGTCAGGTACTGCCAGGAGGCCCCCCTGCCCTATGCTCTGCGCGCCCTCTCCAAGGCGTCTGGCTGACCCATTACCCCAGCAAGCAACATCTGGCGAGACCATAGGAGCCCATCCAGCCGTGGGCACAGCACAGCAGGTGGAAGGGCATTTGGAAGGGTGCGGGGCGGACACAGATGAGGAGTTCGGCAGGGGTCTGGAATCGGCTGACATGGGTTAATTCAGGCCTGCAGGGTACAGGGCTGACATGGGTTAATTCAGGCACGCAGGGGACAGGGCTGACATGGGTCAATTTGGGCATACGGGGTGCAGGGCTGACATGTGGGTTAATTCAGACCTACAGGGGACAGGGCTGACATGATTATTCAGGCATGCAGAACTCAGAGCCCAGCATGGGTCAATTGAGCCTGGGTACAGGGCTGACATGGATTAATTCAGGCATGCAGGGTACAGGGCTGGCGCACTAGGTTCAATTCTGGGCCACTGCAGGTGCGAGAGCTGACATGGGTTAATTCAGGCATGCAGGGCTGGAGCTGACTTTTAAGGTTAATTCAGGCATGCAGGGGTACAGAACTGACATGCGTTGATCCCGGCCTGCAGGGTACAGGGCTGACATGGAGTTAATTCAGGCATGCAGGGTACAGGGCTGACTTGTGGTTAATTCCCGAAGACCCTGCAGAATTTACAGGGCTGACATGGTTATTCAGGCGGCCACAGAGAATTTCAAGGGCTGACATGGGTTAATTCAGGCATGCAGGGTACAGGGCTGACATGGGTTAATTCCGGGCAGTATTACAGGGTACAGGGCTGACATGGGTTAATTAGGCAGGAGTACAGAGGCTGACATGGATTAATTCAGGCATGCAGGATACACGGGCAACGCGGTTAGATTCAGGCATGCAGGGTACAGGGCTGACATGGGTTGATTCTGAGATGAGGAGTGAGAGTAAGGCACGGCTGATCAGGGGAGGGCCGAGGTCAGTCAGCCAGGCAGGCGATTAGGGGAGGACTGAGATTGATGGGCAGGCAGGCGATCGGGGAGGCTGAGAGATTGATGGGTAAGGAGCGATCAGGGGAGGCTGAGATTGATGAGTAAGGCAGGCGATTAGGGGAGGGCTGAGATTGGTGGCATTGGGCAAGAATGTGGGGGAACGGCAACGGGCGAATTTGTGGATGCAATCATTTATGTACCGCATCTTGGCGGGGATGGGTCGCAGTGGGTAGAGGTGACAGGAGAGAAAAAGGTGTTGAGATTGGATGACTTCACCATCGCTAAGAACAGCAGCGAGGTTGAATTCAGCACAGAACACTTTGCACCCTCGGGCCCCCTTATTGACGACGCCACCCTCACGCTGTCCTCCAAAGAGGTGATTGACCCACCAAGGCCCCGCACCTTCACGGAAGTGAGAGTGACCCACCCACGCCCTGGTTGCCTGACTATTGCATGGATGGAGGGCTGTGGTTGCTTGGCTACTGCATGGACGGTGGGCTGTGGTTGCCTGACGCTACTGTAGACGGGTTGTAGTTGCCTGGCTACTGCATGGACGGAGGGCTGTGGTTGCCTGACTACTGCATGGACGGGCTGTGGTTGCCTGGCTACTGCATGGACGGAGGCTGTAGTTGCCTGACTACTGCATGGACGGCGGGTTGTGGTTGCCTGACTACTGCATGGACGGAGGGCTGTGGTTGCCTGACTACTGCATGGGCGGGTTTGGTTGCCTGGCTACTGCATGGGCGGCGGGCTGTGGTTGCCTGACTTCACTGCATGGATGGAGGCTTTGGTTGCCTGACTATTGCATGGACAGCGGCCTGTGGTTGCCTGGCTACCATGAATGACGGGGTTGTGGTGCTAGCTGCATGGACAGCGGGCTGCCATTGGTTGCCTGACTATTGCATGGGACGGGAGGGCTGTGGTTTTGCCTGACTACTGCATGGACGGAGAGACTGTGGTTGCCTGACTACTGCATGTGGACGGAGGCTGTGGTTGCCTGGCTACTGCATGGACGGCGGGCTGTGGTTGCCTGGCTACTGCATGGACGGCGGGCTGTGGTTGCCTGACTATTGCATGGACGGAGGGCTGTGGTTGCCTGACTACTGCATGGACGGAGGGTTTTGGTTGCCTTGCTACTGCATCGATGGAGGGGCGCGGTTGCCGGATTCCTGCCGCAATGGCTGTTGGTTGTGCATCGAAATCAAACAGCAATCTATACTCTTCGCTACATTTCCCCTATCTCCAGCTAGCCAATTACATTTTGCTTGTGCCACCCACGAGCAGGGCGCTGCCACGCTGCTGAAAAGTGAAGTTCGTTGCAGCAACCTCCATCGACCCCTCGAGCCTCCGGGCAATCCAGAAGCTTCACCATAAAGGTACAGAGGTGCAGCACTGCGGCTGAGGTGACACTGAGCAGGAGGATTTTGGCGTCTACCAGGTGACGAAGACATTCGGCTGCTGCCAGGAGCAACGGATGATTGAGAACTTCAGCACGCTTGTACGGAAAGATCCACTACGGGGAGTGCCGGCTACGTGGTCCACCCCCAGGTGTGCAGATTTCCAGTCTCTACCTGGTGATTGCGCCTTGGCACGTGAAAGGGCGTAGACGTTCTCGCTTCAAGAATGATTAAAGGGCACATGCAGTTTCCCTGTGAAATTCAAAGGGACTCGAGGGCCAATCGAGAGGCGCGCATCAGACCTGAGCCCCAGTTGAATATGGACTCTGATGAGGCTGAGTGATTGATCAGGTTTCGTCCATCGTCCATCCTCCAGTTTTTCCTTTTGCCTCCATCCAATTTCTTTGTTGAGCTCCCTCTCTTCTCTCCTTGATATTTTGTCTCTTTGATGCCGACGACGTCCAACTTGTCGCTGCATTTATCTGTGTGATTGTGGGTGAGCGGATTCTCAGGTTTTGGATGGAAGCTACAGTTATGTCACAGGCCATCCTGGATGGGCTGATGACCTCTATTCGAGCTGACGGTGCACTGCAGGCAGTGACTCATCCTGAATTCTGAATAAAGTTCACATCCAGAATCCAGCACACACGGTCAGTTTATCTAACATCCCATGTCAGTAGACATTGAGAACAGTTAGCCCAAGATAATGATGCGATATCGGCTTGAGTTGTCTGGGGGACTAGTTGAGCGAGTCGTGTCTGATCTAGTACATCCGATTGTGGTAACTTGGAGTTGATTCGTGGCCAGTATATTCTAAGTCCCAATTCTTGCTTTTGCGCCATTTCGCATGCTGGGCACCTTTCCTCTTTTTTGGCAACTTTTCGTAAGGGGTACTGTGAGCAAATCATGACACTAACAATGCTGATAATAAGTGCATATACGTTCATATGTGTTCATGAGACCTCGGGATGATGGTCGTACGATTCTGGAAAGGATTCAATTGTGTGGGTGCTGCGCACGGCTCAAAGCTATCGCATTTATAAGTACTGTATTTCATATGTGACATTTGGTACAGAATGTTGAATATTGCGAATGCGTGCTATTCATGGTGTGGTATTGGTATGCAGGAATGCTGAGAAATGTGAAACGCAATGCTGGGAATACCTTGAATTTGAAGTCACACATCACATCAGTTATATAGTATGATGTTTGGCAGGGCCGGATCTGTTGCATTGGCCGTCGTCGCATTGTACACTCATTGGTACTAAGGCCGCGCCTGTGCCTGGGCGCTACAACTCCGGATCGTACCGGGGTCGCACGGTCATGCGATGAGGCAGTAACATCGATTGTGCTTAATCTTATGGAAACATCAATATGCCATGTCACCGAATCTAAATTCTTGAAGGATTGCAATTTTGAATTCAAAATAAATGCTAGATATATCCGGTTGCGTACAGTTCAGCAAGCGCCGAGTGCATTTTCTATGCCTGCCGCATCGTGGTAAACTGCGATGAACGCGCACACACGCATTTTGAACAAGGCTACAATCGAGCAATTGCTGTACCAGGCACACTCCTGAAAACATATTTCTTTCTTTTTATTTTATTTTATCTTTTTTCTTTTCTTTTACGTTTTCTGCTGTTTTTGGTGTGAATATTAGCTATCCAGCTTCATACTTCACATTTTCTTATTCATGACAAGCACTGGCTACCCAGCCTAGTATTACAATCACTTTTCCGATATATGTATGGTCTCGAACCTATTACATCATATCCTTATGTATAGTCTTGGCACCATGCCTAATCCTTACATGTAAAACTTGCTTGTTCCTTAATTTCTCTTGATCAACACTAACTGAGGTCCACTTTCCCAAGCTTCTCTTTCAACATGTTGCTCTTTAACAATCACTAGCAGAATTCCTATATTGACATCTACCATTGACCAATCATTAGCAGCATATGCCCGATTCTGGTACTCATCCACCACTCATCAGGCAGATCATGATACTTATATTGCCATTGCAGATCTTCTCCTAGAATCTACCAGATCCTTAGTATAATCATTGTCATTGCAGATCTTCTCCTGAATCTGCCTTGTCATCAATTATTTCCCCCAATCGCTCGATCATGTGAATATCCCGTTATTCCCCATTATTCGCGAAGGTGTCATACAGCTGTGACTGGCATGCAACAAGGCCCTTGCAGCATGCAACCATCCGTCGCTAGCATGCAACCAGACATCTGCAGCATGCAACCACCCGTCAGAAGCATGCAACCAGGCACCTGTAGCATGCAACGCCTCATCGGAAGCATGCAGCCAGGCATCTCCGGCATGCAACACCTCATCAGAAGCATGCAACCAGGCATCTGTAGCATGCAACCACCCGTCAGAAGCATGCAACCAGGCACCTGTAGCATGCAACGCCTCATCGGAAGCATGCGACCAGGCATCTGCGGCATGCAACACCTCATCAGAAGCATGCAACCAGGCATCTGTAGCATGCAACGCCTCATCGGAAGCATGCAACCAGGCCTCTGTAGCATGCAACCACTCGTCGGCAGCATGCAACCAGGCCTTTGCAGCATGCAGCCACTCGTTGGTAGCATGCAACCAGGCATTGGTAGCATGCAACGCCTCAGCAGAAGCATGCAACCAGGCATCTGGAGCATGCAACCAGGCATATGCAGCATGCAACAGTAGGCCTCTGCAGGATGCAACCATTCGCCGGTAGCATGCAACCCGGCACCTGTAGCATGCAACGCCTCATCGGGAGCATGCAACCAGACATCTGTAGCATGCCACGACCCATCGGGAGCATGCAACCAAGCATCTGTAGCATGCAACCACTCGTCGGCAGCATGCAACCAGGCATCTGCAGCATGCAACCACTCGTCGGAAGCATGCAACCAGATCTCTGTAGCATGCAACCACTCTGCTCGTACCTCCCGGTACAACTCCTCCCCCCTCAAGAGCGGCCTATCTCCCGATGCCGCTCCTAGTGTCTCCAACAGGTGTCAAGCTCCCCGAATTGAAGATGGTGGAAGAGATGACGCAGTAATGGAGCCGGCACGGGGTACACGGCGTGATGATCTCGTGCCCCTGGTTGCTGTGAAGACGATGGTCCTAGCTGAGCAGTCTCAGGGTGTCCTCCGGTGGCCCATTTGCATGCGCAAGGTGTCCGCGAGGTGCACTCCAGCAATGGCGTTGGTGGGGGTGAACTAGTCCAGATGCATGTTGGCTTACGATATCGTCCCCCATACTTGCAGTAGGTGCAGAAAAGAGGTTGTGGCAGTCCACGAACTACTGACCGCAGCCGCAATGCATTCGGGCATCTTCCTTCAGGATTTTCAAGAAACCAGTGCTTCGGCTTTAAGTACTCGATAGCATCCAGGGTGCATTTCACACTCTTGTCTGCTCCTTTCAGATCAGGAGGTCCGCCCGTGGTACGCGCCTGACTGCATTGAGTACATGGAGGGCTGACCCAGATGACGTCAAATAATCCCGGCGGATATTGAGTGGGGTCCCAGTCATCCATTGATGCGAGATGGTCGGGTTGCCAACGTGGGTTGTTGTCGAGCGTAACCACCGAGGCAGACGGGAAGCATTTCGAAAACTCCCTCTCCACCGACCCAGTTCCACTGAACAACACAAAGATTCTCACTGGCCGGGTCTTTCGCTCTTCAAGGTCAGTGATCACCACTAGCTCTCCATTCCCCAAGATTTCCACTCGCTCCCACGGCAGACAGGAGTATTCCGGTGGGGAGTCCACTTCCGGGCCGTCACATGGGTGTTCCATTAGCTGGGATAAGGTAACACCAAGATGAGCTGGTCCGGGCTGTTGCTGTTGATGTTGCCGCCGGGTGTGATCAAGAGACTTCCGCATGTCCGCTTGCATGCCCAGCCGTTGTGCCTCAAACTCCTTGAGCTGCTGATTCTCTCCGCCTCTGTCCATTTTGTCTCTAGTGCGCCACTGGTCGTGAGCTGCAGAGTAACCTGTCCAGCGTACCTTCCATTCCTCCACTGATTTGCCCTTGGCCATGCGCACACGATACGCCAGGATCGTGTCCACATGAGCTTCCGCTTGCCCATCAACGATCACTGGGTCAGGTACCGGCGGTCGTGCTCGAGACGCAAACTCATCTGTGCCAGAAACGTACGGCTTCAGACGGTGTTGGGCGAACACGTCGTGTATGCGGCAGTGTGGTGGTAGGGCCAATCGATGTGCTACCGGAGCCCCGCGGTCCGCCTCCGCCAGTTCCGCCTGCAAATCGCTGTAGAAGCACTCCACCACGGACACAGGCCCGTGCCAACGCTTGCCGAGCTTCCGGCACAGTGCGCGGTCCATCACCTTCTCCGTCAGGTGGCGGGCCTCGATCCACACTAGATCCCCCACCGCGCACCTATGCTGCTTGTGGCGCCGGTCGAACTGCTCCCGCTGGCGCTGCTGAGCCAGCTCAAGCCGGCTACGCGCGTCCCGCAACCGCGACGAAAATTTCTCAGCCATCTCATGGGCGGTACCCACCCCCCCTTTCCGTCGCGCAGGGCCGGGGGGAGTTGCAGCCTCCAGGAAGAGGTCCAGCTGAGACATCGGGGACACCCCGTAGCACAGCTCGAAAGGAGTGAACCCGGTGACGTCACTACGCGAGTCGTTTATAGCGAACTCCACGTTGGTCATGTAGAGGTCCCAGTTGTCCGGGTTGGCACCCACAAACGAGCGCAGCATGTCCTCCACTACGCGGTTAGTATGCTCCGCCTGTCCATCTGAACGGGGGTTGTAAGGCGTGGTAGAAGCCACACGCACCCCCATAAGCCGCAACAGCTCACGCCAGAACGAGTCCTGGAACCGGGGGGTCGCGGTCGCATACAATCTTCATGGGGGCTCCACGCTGCCTCCAGACCACGTCGAAGTAGATGCGTGTCACCGTCTGGGCAGAGCTGTCCCCAAAGTTCATGGGAACGAGGTGCACCATTTTGCTCAGCTTACACGTGAACGTGACAAAGGCGTCATTTCCCTGGGTAGTGAGCGGTAGCCCTGTAACGAAGTCCACGCTCACAACCTGCCAGTTGCGTTGGGGAATGGCGTGTGGATTCAACAACCCGTCGGGGTAAGAGGCTCGGGGACGAACCGCTTGGCACGTAGGACAGGAGACCACCCATATCGCCACGTCCTCAGAGGCATTCTTCCACCAGAACCTTCGCGGAACTCTTTCCAGTGTCTTCTCCCGGACAGTGTGGCCTACAGCGATGGAGTCGTGGGCCTCTTTGAAGACCACTTCTCGTAAGGGAGAGTCCTCGCCGAGGACCAACTGATACCGACCCGCGGCTACACGCCACAATACGCCTCCGACGATACGGAAGTCCTTCGTGGCATGGTGCGGGGCTGCAAGGACTTTATCCCGCAATTGCCGAAGCAGCCTTGCCTTGTTGCACTATCGGGGGCGCTACGCGGGGATGCCGTACCCTTGGCACCAGCTGTCGGGTAGGGGGAGCATGCACCACTAGCACAGGGCACTGAAGGTCATGTAGTACACCGTCGGGAGTTTCGAACAGCTGCGCGGGCACTCCCCGTTCGTCGTGAGTCGGTATCACCTCCACCAGGGTGTACTGCTTCTTTTTTTCTCTCTCTCTCTCTCTTTTTCTCCCCCCACAACCGGCAAATCCACTGGCCCGCTTTCGGCCAATACGGCCAATCTCCAAAATTGCCCGCCGCAGGCGCGAAATTTTAATTTTAAGTATGGTGATAATGCAAAAATCGTATAATTTTGCATAAATTTTGCTATTTTAATATTAAACGTCACGGCCCGCACCCATACATCCCATCGGCCCGCATTCCGCCCGGAGTGGTGAGCTACGGCCCCGGGCCGGTCCGCCACGGTAAGCAATATACCCTGACCTCCACCAGCCTCATACCAGCCATCCTGAAGAGCCGCCTCCATTGTGGCATGCGAGCTTGGATGTCCGGTAGCAGGAATACCGCCGAGGTATGTGCGGGGTCCTGCCGCCATTCATCCACATACTTTCGCAACACCGCCTCGATGGAAATATGGCTGCTGGAGTACGGAGGGTTGCACCAGACGTGCTTCCCTTGCCACCGTTGTCGCAGACAATCAGTCCAGTAGGCGTCCACTTGACGGTTCAGTCCACCCAGGTCACAACACGCGTCAACGTCGAAGCTGCCAAATTGTCGTTGGAGGCGCTCAAAGACCTCCTTGCGCACCTTCCAGTCCTGCCGATCGGCTGGTTGCTTGGTGGTACGACCAGACGACTGAGCCGGCTGCTTATGATCTAAGCCTCCCGACAGCCTGCCTGCTCACACATAAGGAACTCACCATCGGACCCGCACTTTCCACAAGTGTCGAAGTGCCCGTCACTACCTATGGGCCTAAGAATGTCATCGTCCCGGGCCCGTTTTTTCATGTTCCGATCGCTAGTATCCAGCACCACCGCGGATCCCATGCAGGGGTGCTTGGCTATCAACACTCGCGCTTGGACCTGATTGGCTAAGAGGAAGGGCTCTCGATTGTCCATGGTGTACTCGGACGTGTCCCATGGGTTGAAGGTGTAGAAGGCCGTTGAAGTCTTGTCCACCCCAAGGATGGAATTCCTATTCCTGAAGTTCGTGATCTGGGTCAGTGTGGGCAGCGGCAGCCAGTCACATTTTGAAAAGGTGTAGGACACACCGCCAATGGTTATCTGCATGATGGATTTGATGACACCATACCTGCAATATGCATGCAGCAGACGTACCAAAGTTATGATGCAAACGTATCACAGGAAAGTGGACGCGGGTAGATAGTTGTCGTGGTCGCACCTGTCAACCCACTCTGGACGTGCATTGACATCACGTGTCTCTGCTGGAAATAGAGCACGGATGAACGATAGCGATGCGCGTTTCCCCATATCCCCAATAGTAGTGCGAAAGACTTCCGGTCACCTCCGATGGTCGCCTTTGGAAAAGCGCGATACAGTAAACACTCATATTTAATGAAACAGAGATCTGGCTCCAGCCAGCCAAATCACTAAAATCGACCCCCTCGCCGCCGCGTGCTAATGAATTGTTCATTAGAAGGAACGCGATTCATGAGCCAGCCAGCACCATTCGTTATTTTCCTCACGTCAGCCTTACAAACTGAAATTTTCGAGAAAACTGTGTGCTGATTTTTCGAAGTGATAAAATGGACCCAGCGAGTAGGCAACAGCTAAGAGAGCTGCACACAGACATGAAGACAGACAGACAGATATTATGGTGTACACACCATAACACCAATAATTGCCTACAGTAATGCCATGTGCAATAATTAGCCTAAAGCCATGTGCACCGCGTCAAGTTATGCCAGCGTCAATTCCTTATGTTAAGATTGCCGAAAGCATGCCAGCCAGCGAGCGCCTTCCTTATTTTGGACCTCTTCCTTATTTTTTTGGGTCCAGCCAGCCAAATCACTAAAATCGTGACCCCACCCCCCCCAAAACGCTGGCTGATTCCTTAACGGTGAATTCCTTAATACTGAGTGTCTACTGTACTCGCGGATGGGGCCCATAACGGAATATTCACAAAAATGAGAGTAAAAGATGAGAGTGAGAGTAAAGTGAGAGTGGATGTTTTTATGTTGGTTTGGGCATCTTTAGGTGTCATTTGGGACAGAACCAACGGTTAAAACGAAATACGCATGAAAAAATCATGTTTTATGGCCGAAACCACACTAAGAGTGGCCCACGATTGTCAAAAATATCGACAAGTAGCCAAAATATATAGTAATCGGATTTGCACTAAGATTCACTTAAAACATCTTGAAACCGATATATACCAGCAATACAAGATACCTGAAAATACTAAAAATTGTATGTTTAGCACTGATTGCCGATGCATATTTTCGATATTTTCGGTCACGATCAGCCCGTATATCACTGAAATCACTGACATCCCGGACATTTCACCACTGTGAGATCCTAAAGCGGGTTTTTTGTGCTGTATGTTTTGAATGATAAAATTTTCTATTAGGAAACAGAACATGCAAGATGCAACCTCCCCCCGGCCATGAAAGGAGATGCTGTAGCCCATACGTATGATACGGTGGATGCCACACTTAGGGTTTGCTATGCCCATGCCAGTTGCACGCACCGAGTGATGAACGTGGGGATATGCGTGTTGCCAAAAACAGTTTAAGCTATTTGAACACTGCAAGGAAGCTTTTATTTCACTTATTACAATCTACATATATACATTTCTACATATCCACATGTCAGCGCTTAGGGTAATGCGCATAAGCGCTCAGGTTTTGGTGTTTTGGATGCCCTCCACCAAGGACCTGTGCATCCTGACAACAGCCCGGGCATACAAGGTATGAAGTTCTGACACTGCTCCTTCAACTCCCTCCGCCTGCTGGGTGAACTAATCCAGCTTCAGGGCGGCTGCCAGGCCTTCAGGCGAGGTGGGCTGCTGTAGCCCAAGGAGGATCTGCTGGGCTTCCTTTGCCGCCTCCTGATGCTTATCAGAAGCAGCTTTGGAGCCCCTACCGACACCGCTGCCTGCACATCCATCGCTTGTGAGGTGGGCAGCCACGCTGCCCGAAACCGCTTCCCGCGGCCGGTAACGCACCCATGATTCCCTGCAAAACGAAAAATGCCTGGTGATGAGAAACGAACGAACGTGGTGTGAAAAAACAAGCTAGGCGTAACAGTATTTTGGTGTACGTACCTTCAGCAACTCGCCGGTTATCTGCTTCTGGTACTCGTGGTGAGTCGACGCGATCGCCCTTTCCGCCTTCTGGCCCTCCTGGAGTACGTCGCAAACTTTTGTGAACTGTTGCTCAAACTTGCTGGCGACGTCCGCCAGTCCTTGACGATGCTGCTGCTCAGTCTCGGAGGCCCGTTTCAGGAGGTTCAGGTTGATCCCCTGGGAATCCTTGCACCTGTCCGCCTGGTCTTGGCGCAGCAGCTCTTCGCGTTTGCTCGCTGCATGGCGCTCCTCCTGCAAGGCCTGCTTCCCCTCCGCGCGCGCGAGTTCTGCTGCCGCTTTGGCCTCCTCCAGACCCTTGTACAGCAGCTCGTTCTGCATCTCAAGGGCCGCCAACTCCTGCGCCATAAGCTGGTGCGCGTTCTCAATTTCTTGAAGGTCGCGCTTCTCCTCCAATAATGTCTGTGGTGCTGGACGAGCCCGCGCATCCTGAAGGCTTTGCTCCGTCAACAGGTTCTTCAGGACCACCAGAGCGTCCGCTTGCTCTTTGGCCTGATGTCGCGCAGCACCACACAACTTCACATAAACAACGATCCTGCAGTCGAAATAAGGCAACAAACCATACAACAGCCCTTTCTGGAGCTTACCGCGTTATTAAACCTTTCTTTTCTCGTGCGTCTCTTTTTCGGGCGGGGAGCTTCTTCTTCTTCCTCGGACTGTTCATCTTCTTGGGCAGGTACTGCAAGTGCTTCAAGTTGTTCTCCCATGTCGTCGCCTTCCCAACTCAAAACCTCCTCGTCCGGCTCGTCTTCTTGCGTATGGGTTGCATCTGAAGCGGCTGCAGAACCGACCGCCGGACTTACCTTCTGCCTTCCGGCTACCTTGGCCGCGGGTTTCCGCAGGAGTCTTCACCACAAGTTTTGCAAATTTTGCGGGTACCTGCCGCTTCCTTTTGACCCGGTCTGGAGCCGCTTTTCCCGCCAAGTTCACAGGGATAGGGGCATCCCGCTTGCCCTTGCCCTTGGTCTTCGCGGCCACTCCTCCTTCGTCCTTCAGGATCCCCGTCTCGGTCCGTGCCACCGTTCCCACCAAACGGAACATGTTCCCTAAAGAGAAGTTCCAAGAAGCCAGAACCCAGTCCCTCCCTTTCCCAGGCTTCACCGTCTGCTTCACAGTGCTCTGCCTCCCGATTCTCTCAAACATGAAGTTCTTGACCTGCTCAAAAATATCGTACCGATCCTGCTCCTCCGCTACCTTCTCCGCCGTGCAGACGCCCATCGCCGGGGTTTCCCCATCTAGCCGTTCGGGCATGCGCACTTCCACATAAGTCGTCTTTGCTGAATTAAGCTGCTGGAACGGATAGCCGTGGGTGTAGTCCTCGACCCGCTTGATGGTACAATGTCGTTGTTGCAACGCAGGAATCTGGAAGAGATGAAATTTCTCCCCACTCGGACCGGACTCCTCCCCCATCAGCATAAAGTGCCACTGGTTGCCGGGACTCACCGTCGCGCAAACAAAACGCGTCACCCTCACGTTCTCGAGAACAGGAGCATCCAAGTTAAACAATGGTATCACCCGCATGCCCTGAACTACAGGCATGCGGAAGCCCAGCTTTGCGATGGCGAAGTGAGCCTCAAACGCAACGTACACATGTGACACGAAAAAATCACCACGTGTTACTCGCAGAAGAGTGGCAGAAACTAAAAATGATTCAAACATCAAGTAAGCGAAACTCCTGCATTACTTTCCTCACCTCCTGCTTATCGTTCACAACACGCCGCACGGTCTCGTTCAACACCTTCTTGCCGTTCACCACATGCATCGTATCCTCCATGAACAAGACCTTGAAATTTTGTCGGGATGGCCCCCCGTCTTTCCTGACCATACGCTCGGGAGATAGGTAG
The DNA here is from genome assembly GCA_001247695.2 of Cymbomonas tetramitiformis. NCBI lineage: Eukaryota > Viridiplantae > Chlorophyta > Pyramimonadophyceae > Pyramimonadales > Pyramimonadaceae > Cymbomonas > Cymbomonas tetramitiformis. The sequence continues at coordinate 14,306 of LGRX02008964.1, forward strand.
GTCGGCGCCAGAACATCTGCAGCAGTCTGGCGAAAAACCACCGGTCTCGGCGGCCTTTCTTTGTCGAACGTGGGCTTCGTAATGACGAAGACGTCCTCGACGTCACCGTGCACCGCAACCAGGTGTGAGCAGCATTGGGTAAAGTCCTTGAACAACCCCGGATTTCAAGACCGTCGGGGGTTGAAGCCCACCACGCGATTCTCCAAGTCGTGGGACGTCCTTTCCGGATTTTGCCACATCTGCTTCAACCAGGCCACCCCCACAACGTGGGGTTGGCCGTACACGTCCGCCTCCTTGAAACACAATAAAATAAACTGTTGCTGTCGCAGCATGAACTCGCGCTGAATTGCGTTTGTGCGACGCTCTTCCCCATCCGGCCCCGTGAAGTCTTCAATTACTTGCTTATCTTGCTCTTGTTGCGGTCCCCATGCCACCTGCAGGATTTGCACCATATGTTCCACTAACTGCGGTTGATCTTCCTGCTTTTCCTGGACGGTGTATCCAGACGCATCAAAACAACCAAAAAGCTCGTCCCTAGTAATCGCCTGCTCCATTTGTACGTCCGTGGATATCTCCACGTACTCTCCCTTGACATCCAGCAGATGCCCCGGCGTCAGGATCTGCCCTAATGCCATTAACTCCCACCCCCGCGAGACGACGGTTGGACGCTCAATATTAATTAGCCCAGGCACCATGTGTGCGTAGGCATTGTTCTGCGCCTCGACTTGCAGAAGCTCTGCTAGATCCGCCTCGGTCATGTTGTTGAGGCCATTCATTAACGAAGCAACCTCTTCAACTTTCTCTTGTTCCTTTATATGCAACGCCGCCTCTGCGTCCAAATCTGCATTATGGTCCTTTGCCTGCTGGCCGCGGGTTTGATTTGGCGTTTGGGCCTGCAACCAGGCGGACTCCTCTTCCTGCTGCCGCTTCTTCAAGGCCATCTTCAGCCTATGCATAGAATCTGCCGTGAAAAGATGTGCTTCCTCAAGGTACTTTAACATGGCGCTGCCTTCTGCTGATCCGTCAGCCGAGAAGAAGCGGTCCGCCAAGTCGGACTCGCGATCCGTGTGGAGAACGTAAGGCGGTGCAAACTGTACGATCTCGAGGTCAGGATTGATGCCCACTACAGCTAACAAGTTCTTTAAGTCATTGGGGTAGTCCCTTGCGAACTCGGCCGAGAGGTTGGGAGACCCAGCTGCGGCCAACGTGCGGTCAACGAGCATGGGACAGCCGGTGTGGGAATGGATACCGGCTACCGCGCGGGAATCTGAGATGTCATACTTCGACCAGGACGGCCTCGTGGCGCGGTCTAACGACGATCGCTCTTAACACCGTAAGGGCGAATTCGTTTTTAGCAGTATGGGATCAGTACGAGGGCGGAAACATCCATAATTGCCACGGTAGTCAACTATTGGATATTTATGAAGTATGCGGTGCCCATATTGGGGACTTGGGCAAGGTCCCTCAACCCTTCAATGCCCACCAAACTCGGTTTATCGAGTGGGAGACTGTGTGGAAAGTGCAGGGGTGTTCTGCTGCCAGGTGACAAAAGCGTGCTCTATGGAGAGTGCTATAAAGGCTTCAAATCAAGGATATGGTATTTTCCCCCATTGGTATACACCATGATACGTCATCGCCCACTCATAACATCAAGTCAATAGTGGTGACATGTTCATGGCGCATGCCCAAAAATGCCCCCAGCAGCTGTTCAATCGAATTTCCTTAAGTATGGTGATGGTGGGTTACATATATTCATGTGTGCACATACGGTGCGAGTGATAACGAAGTGCCATAACATCCACCTAGTTCCGCAATACAAGGTACGGCGCGAAGAATCGTGGCAAATGGATGTCTAGAACTTGAGTTATCGCCGAAAACGTGAAAATAGGTTTCTGGAAAACAGAATCAGTATGAGCAGTATGGCAATTCGCCCTTAAGGTGTTAATTGGAAGATGCGCTTTGAATTGGAAGATTTTTTGAAGGTCATTGTTTTTATGTTTTTTTACATTATTTTAAACATATCATGCCCAAAAAATAGGGTGGTTATAATTTTGGAAGTTTTTCTCATCGTACGAGGCGGGGTTTTCAGAATTCTTACGATCGCACTAGTCACATCACTAGTACGATTTGACTTCGCACTAGTCACGCGACTAGTGCGGACTCAAGCGACACACGGCCGTACGGGGCACCCGGCGATGAACCAACGACATTCCGGTCACTCATGATCATTTTGGAAGCATTTCAAACCAAAAACCAAAAACCAAAAAAATAAAAAATTTGGAAGGAGTGACTTCTTCCAATTCAGAGCGTTCGTCGTTGTCCGAGGTCTGTAACTCTGACTGGTACAGGAGCATGAGCGCAGTGGCCGCGCAACCGCCTACCCCCATGCCTTTCCACACGCCACTCCCACTCCCCGCTCCATCATCAACACCTGCACCACCGCCCATCCCTGGGCCGCCAGCCCCGCTCCCAACCTCTGCACTACCGCCTGCTCCAACCGCAGCCCCCACGAACCTTGTGTCTGTACTCCCACCCGCGCACGCTCCAGGACCCCCACCTTCAGCCCGCTTTCCCCACTCCGCCCCCGCGAACCCCATCCTCTCTCCCAGCGCCGCTCCTTTTGTGCCAGGCGTCATCCGACTGCCGCAGGGCACCAATCTGCGGGCGTCCTCGGACGAGATTCGCCAGGAGCACAAGGTCAAGGAGATGGTGCTGAAGCTGGTCAAGGGCGTGACCAAGTTTCCCCGCTCCGCGGCCGACACCAAATCGGCCGACATGGATGGCTTGCTCGCGCAGCTGGAGTACTACTCCAACCTGGTACGGAAGACCTTCCAGGAGGCTATCGTGGTTGAGGCGCTGACCACTCCCAGCTGCACGCCGACTGTGTCAAAGTATCAGGCGAGCGTGTCGGGCCTCCTGTGGAGCTTCAAGGAGTACACCCTGCAGGACTAGCAGAAGAGATTCCTGGAGCGAGCGGCGGGTATCTTCGGGTCCGAACAGGCCTGGCACCAGCGTTACGCCGACCTGGACGCGTTCTTCAGTGACCTGGCGGTATGCTCCCTCATCACCCAGGGTTATCTGGAGAACACGCACGGCGAGGCCATCGCGTTGAAGCAGGCGCCGAGTGAGACCGCGGCGGAGTACTTCTCACGGTTGGAGACCCGCATGCATGGCCTCGGTCAACTTTCTAGCTGCCAGGGTTCCCAACTGCGTGGAGATGTCCAACCTGTACATGCTCTCCACGTACCGCCGAGGGCTGAAAGTGGACTAGACCTGCGCGAGTTAAATTCACAATGGAAAGTGCAAAAGCAAACGTGGGGGAAAACGTTTAGCAACCTTTTCAGCAAAAGGCATTGGCCACGTTTCGACGTCCCGCGTCAGCGCAAATACGGCCGTGAATTCCTACGCGCTGCCTCACACGCCAGCTTGGCCGCTCGGAACGGGGAAGGCCTGCACTATGCGAATTCATCAAGTGAACTTGAATCGCATTCGGCTTGTGCATCCGGAAACCATCGCGCATGAACGCGCACACTGCCTAGCGCACTCGCTGCTGGTTGACTCCTGCGGTGTGAATTTAGAGCCAACACAGCTTCGAGTGGTTTCGGCGTTGCGCATTCACAAGGAATAATGTGAATCTACAACGTTTCCAAGACACATTTCCTATTCGTAAACGGTCTTAGGTCTGTCGAGGATCTCCACGGTCGCGGAAGGTAACGTGTCCGTTTGTGAATGCGCAACGGAAAACATGATAAGCGCAGACGCGCCTTCTGCGCGGATCCACTTCGTGAGCGCGCGTTCCTATTCGCGTTTCCGGAGTTCGAATTCAAATTCAGGCGGCGAAATGTAAAACAAGCAAACAAACAAGCAACAACGCGGGCAATTCACAAGTGAAACAAGCGCGCGGGCACGACTTCGGCGTCTATAGCTCAAAGTGGCGTGCGGACACTCTGGATCCAAACCAGACTCTTACAAACTGCAAGTGACAAAGATTCCTGTAGATTCACAGTATATACAACTATATATCAAAGTTAATACCGAGCGTCTGGAAGGAAATATCAATGTATGGCAGAATGGTTTTGCGGAAAGGTTCGGATGCCTTTGCGAAAGCAGAAGCTAGCTAAATACTCGAGCGAGCACAGTGGAAGTCTGTGAAGGGCATCGTCGTTTCGGATGCTCTGTGACTATTGGTTACTTGTGACAGTGGCGTTTGGGGTAGCATAATGATTCGGGAATAGAAAAGTGCAAAATGGGGAATAGAAATTTCAATCTGTTTTTGGGGAATAGGTTTGTGACACATGCATATGCGTCTAAAATTTTGCGTTTAAATTTTTAATAATGCGTTTAAATTTTTAATAATGCGTTTAAATTTTTTCCCCCCACCCATCTGTTCACTTTCGTTTTGCAAACATGAGGAAGCCTCCGAAAAAGTACACTAGGGTGTGCCTTTCTTGCGATAAAGGCGGGCGTCGTTGTACTATTGAACACACTGATGGTATGCATTTTATTGTCCTCTATTCAAGAAAGAGGACAGGGTAAAAGATTCTCCATCAAAAATGAAAGGTGCGTTGCCCTTGCTTTCAACGGTTCCCTTGTACAGTTGACTACATAATAAGTGTTAGGAACAACTTTGTTTGCGCAAGCAAGATTACGGGGCTTTCATTGAACCAGATACGGGGCTTTCGTTGAACCAGGTACGGGGCTTTCATTGAACTAGATACAGGGCTTTCGTTGAACCAGATACGTGGCTTTCGTTGAACCAGATATGGGGCTTTCAGTGAACCGGATACGTAATTCTACGCGAGTTCCTGACCACGATACCGAGTGTGCAGGCAATTCTGCTCAAATTAGAATGGGTTGGAAGCAAGATCCGTTCGGAATCTAGGATGCTTGACGGTTCTTGTGAGGGGGGTAATCATGGGCGTGATTCGAGCCAACTCGACTCACGCCCAACAGGGACGCATCCTGCACAACATGAACATATCACGCATATCATATAAGCATAATAAACACATACTGACCGTTTGGCAGTGCAATTTCACCTCTAGCGGAAACGCGGATGTCAACCGCGTCCACGTTTCCGCTAGGCGTTTCTTCCCTCATTCGCGCGCTCGTTTGCAAGAGAGCCTGGGCAACAGATGAGGGAAGCGTTAGCAAAATTAGTATTTCGTATGCGTTGTTTTCCCTAAACAAATTGCACAAACTGAACGGTCAACCACACATCTCGTTGTGGGATGACGCGTTCATTTGGCGGAAGCGGACCGTGGAATTTAAGGAATTTGAAACCCGCAATAGTTGCGCTATGGGGTTTCATCTTCTTTGAAGCGAAACGGGTACCCACATCATACTAAGTAGGAATATGTGATAATATTTTGAAGCAAAAGATTACTCAGATTAGTATTCAATCTTAGAGATCTTTATTTCGCTGGACAGGGGCACACTCCCGGAGAGAAAGCCTTCCGCCTTTAGTTAAAATAGCATATTTAACAAATCAAACAGTGAGTATTTTCTTCAAGTATTTTCAGACGGTAATACTTAAACACTGGTAATACTTAAACACTGAGTGTTGTCTCGCGTGTTGTCACCATGCCTTAGAAACTCACCATCTCACTCCCAAAGTGACCAAAAACCGTTCGATCGCCGATCGTTCGGTTTTTGGTCACTTTGGGAACGCGTCTGAAAATACTCAGTGTTGTCTCGCGTGTTGTCACCAAGCCTAAACTCGCGATCTTACTCCCAAAGTGACCAAAAACCGTTCGATCGCCGATCGTTCGGTTTTTGGTCACTTTGGGAACACGTCTGAAAATACTCAGTGTTGTCTCGCGTGTTGTCACCAAGCCTAAACTCACGATCTTACTCCCAAAGTGACCAAAAACCGTTCGATCGCCGATCGTTCGGTTTTTGGTCACTTTGGGAACACGTCTGAAAATACTCAGTGTTGTTTCGCGTGTTGTCACCAAGCCTAAACTCGCGATCTTACTCCCAAAGTGACCAAAAACCGTTCGATCGCCGATCGTTCGGTTTTTGGTCACTTTGGGAACACGTCTGAAAATACTCAGTGGTTTCGCGTGTTGTCACCAAGCCTAAACTCACGATCACTCCCAAAGTGACCAAAAACCGTTCGATCGCCGATCGTTCGGTTTTTGGTCACTTTGGGAACACGTCTGAAAATACCTGGAGAAAATACCAGACAGGTCTTTGCAACCAAGCCGACTTCAGTTCTCACATAAACGTACTGTACGGTTTACGCCCTCCCGAATCTGGAATTCACGGCCGTGAATATTAATTTCACGGCCGTGAATATTAAATTCACGGCCGTGAATATTTCACTGCACGTATGTATACCCCACACTGTTTGCGAGTAAATTAGATTGGGAAAACATTTTCCAACGTTCGTAATGCACATAGATATATCATTTAGACTCTTAGGTAGGAGTTTTTCGAGCTCTTGACTGAGCCGATCCGTGGCCGCATCAGCTCAGTTTGCAGTCGCGACTGCGAGCTAAGCTGAGAGGCCCTTATAACTTTCATGCACATCGCATCAAAACTCAAACAGCGGAGGGGTTCTCGTGCGTTCTAGCGCACGATACTTGGCACCAATATTGCTAACAGCAATATTGGTGCACCCTCAAACGCACAACCTCTGATGTAAGCTATGCGCAAAACGCGTGCTACACATCATGGGTTTGGGTACATGCAAACCCAAACCCAAACATGCCAAACAGCAAAGGGCTTCCCGTGAGTTCCAGCGCACGTAACTTTGCAAAAGTATCACTAAGATATATATCTTTTAGTTGCCAAAGGCCTAAGGCCTCAAAAGCCTTGTGCACGAAGCCATCAATTTATTTCTTTGGAGATTTATTGGGTTTGTGTTCGAGTTTACCCAAACCCAATACATGCCAAACTGAATAGCAATTCCCGTGCGTTATAGCGCGCGAAACTATGCACACATATTTACAAGACACATATCTTTCAGTTCTCAGAAGCTCAAGGTTTGAGATAACTTGTTGGCAAAACCATCAATTTATTTCTTTGGCAGATCTATTGGGCTTGGGTTCGAATGTTTCCAAACCCAATACATGCTAAACAGCGAAGGGCTTCCCGTGCGTTCTAGCGCACGTAACTGCGTAGAAATATTGCCAAGATAATTATCTTTGATATATTCGAAGCACAAGGTCTAAGAAAGTCTGTGCGCAAAATGGTATTACTATTTCTTTGACACAGATTTTAGCGTGATATACAAACTCATAAATCTGGGTCAAAGAAATATTATGTTAACTTCGCGCACAAGCTATCGCAAAACTTGCACTTCAGGAAAGTGAAATATATGCATCTTATCATTATATTTTGCAAAGTTACGTGCGCTGGAACTCACGGGAAGCCCTTCGCTGTTTGGCATGTTTGGGTTTGGGTTTCAAACCCAAAAGGCATCATGCCAGCACGCGGCCGTCTTTAATATACTCAACGGCTTGCCATATGCTCTTGAGGGTGCACTGATATTGATATGAACAATATCACTGCCAAGTTTCGTGAGAAGATTCTCACGAAAACCCCTATTATGCAAAGCCGCAAGTGGTTGAAACCATCTCACACCGCACCAACTTAGCTGCCAGTCGCGAAGGCTAAGCTGATGCGGTTGCGGATGGGGCCAATCGATAGCTCAAACGAAAGGTATTCACCTAATGAATACAAACGCTTTAGAATCGAATGGTGGAAAAAATTATGTTTCATGCTACATGCAAAAAATTGTTTAGAAGAAGGGGGTGTGCCAGACGCAAAATATTGCACACGCTGAACCGCTTGCGCTTGTACCTCCGGGTAACCGAGTACGCATACTCGTGAAGGTATCGACTGATTAGACTGATTGATTAATTCAGTCAGTGACATGAGCGACAAAAACCAAATCAGTTCATGTCACCGACTGAATACGATGTCACCAACCGAATACCAATTAATTCAGAAAACTCTCTCACCTCGCCCATCACATATATAAGTAATAATTTATTGCGGTGGGGGGCGACGTATATTAATATTACCGCCAGAAGTTAAGGATATATAATTATATATATGATTTATGGTATATATAATTTATATAACATATTTGCTTGAAATTTCTTGGCGCTTCGCGATAAAGAGGGGG
>LGRX02008966.1:0-15254 GCA_001247695.2 Cymbomonas tetramitiformis
CTACACCAGCGAACTCAAAATTTGGCCAGGGCTCCGCGACACGATTTTTGAGTGCCTAGGCGCGCGGGCAAGAGTCAAGCAGCAGTGAAAAAGGAGGTGTCAGGTCCAATATGGGGGTCCAGTGAGGTCCCAGACGGTATCCGTACTCCGTAGGTCCCAAGAAAAGCCCCAGTCAGTGCGCTGCTGGAAGATACCAGGAGGTGCTGAAGGGCTGCCAGAAAGGTCCCAGAACTGCTGAAAGCGCCTTTTGACTGCTGAAAGCGCCTTTTGGTGGAGCTTTCCCCGCTGCTGATGGCCGTGAGGGCGGTATCAGGGGTTTCTAGGCTGTTCTATGGGGTCTAAAGAGGGGTTTTTCGGTGGTGGGGGCTACTGGGAGAGGTTTTGGGGTAGGCTGGAAACTGTCAAAAACGGCTATTTTTGGCTGTTTTGGGCGGTTTTTCGCCTTTTTGGGGCTCTGAAAGGTGAGCTATATCGTTTTCTTGGCTACTGTAGACCGGGGAAACCCTTTAGGGTGCTCCCTGACGGTCGTTTGTGGCCTGGGACGGACTTCGGGTTTAAGATCGGAAAACGAATGCTTGGGTTTCTGAGCCAGTTTGAGCCCCCAGTGTTAGACTGCCAAATACTTATTCTGGACAGTACACACGGTTTATCTTTCAAATATGGACCTTACTGAAAAGTTTTTATCAGTGTATGGAGTTATGGGACCTTCTGGGAGCTATTTGGATACTTTTGGCTGCAGCATGCACTCTCCATCCACACCTAGCACTTGAAAACTGTGTCGCGGAGCCCTGGCGAATTTTCTAGAAATGGACAGAAGTGAAGTAAGGACTACGTTGACAACATAAAAAGTACTTCTTCAACTCTGTTTTCACTTCCAATAGTGTTACAAGCAACCTCAGCAGCTGGCAGCAAGTGTGCTTTCGACTGCTGAACATACATCCACTTCCAGCCCCCTTAACACTGTGGGCTATTTTTAGTAACCTACCAGCATATGGCCATACCCTTTGGTATTGGTGACACGTACAGACGACAGTGGTGGAAGCAGGGCTTTGACAAGTGGGTCTACCCTCCTGGACCTCTTCAGCAACCTGGTATTCCATTTGGCGGCTTCCCTCCTTCACCTTCAGTGTCCCCCACTACGTCGGACGACGAAGAGGACCCGTTCACACTTCCTGAAGGTTTCCAGCCCCTACTGTTACCTCAACCTCCACAACAGAACTAGCCTGCCTGTTTCCAGATATGCAGCCGCCCTACGACCCATACGCCGTACCCCCGTCTCCATTCACCTTTCCACCCTCACTTGCTGCTGGCTCCTTTCCACCCTCCACCACCGGACCTGCAGCACTCATGGCCCCAGGATAGCCCAGTCCCCTGCCATATCAACCACCTCAGGTCCCCCCCGCAGACCCCCGCCTTACTCCACTCAGCCCTTACCCACAGCCACATCCCTCAGGAACCGTCCCGGTGTACCACACCCCAGCAGCAGTTCCTGGACCGGTCCCCGCTGTGATGCGAAGCCTGTGGCCAGCACCCAGGTGAAGCTGGAACCCCCGGATACTGGGGGCACCGCCAAAGACATCCCACAGGACACGAGGGACGCCAAGGTGGCACCCCGCTGGAAGGGGAAGTTCCGGGCACTCTTCGAGGAGTTCTCCGAGGAGCTGCGTGACGCCCTCCCCATGATGTCCAAACTGCGGCGGTCGATGGAGGATGAGGCCAGAGTCACCCTTAATCCAGACAAGGAGGGAGGACCTCCATTTCGCCGTCCCTACCGCATGTCCGTGGAAGAGCTTCGGCAACTGCGGGAACGCATCGAGCAGCTGGTGGAAAAGGGCTACATCAGACCCTCATCCAGTCCTTACGCGGCACCATGTCTCATGGTACCCAAACCGGGCCAGCCTAACACGCTGCGCCTGGTGGTGGACTACCGCCAGCTGAACTCTCAAACAGTGAGAGATCGGTACCCGCTGCCGGACATTCAGTTGATGTTCGACGAGATGCAGGGTGCCACCCACTTCTCCTCCTTCGACGCCGTGGATGGATTCTGGCAAGTCCCCATGGCTGAGGAAGACGTGGAGAAGACAGCATTCACCACCCAGATGGGCTCCTACGAGTGGCTGGTGATGCCACAGGGATTGCAGAATTCCCCGTCACAGTACCAGCGGAGGATGCAGAGAGCCTTAGGACACTTACCTTTCGTCCGAATCTTCATCGACGATGTGGTGGTGTTCTCGAAGGGTGGAGTCCAAGAACACTACGACAACGTCCGTACCTTCCTTCAGACCTGTCCGCGAGAAAGGAGTATACCTCAAGGCCTCTAAGGCGCAGATGCTGAAGGAGTCTTTGAGGTTTCTTGGGCACACCCTGTCCAGCGAGGGCTGCAAGCCGCAGCACGACAAGGTGGCGGCAGTGCGCGACTGGCCGGCGCTGGAGAATGTCACTCACGTCCGGCAGTTCCTGGGCCTAGCCGGTTATTATCGTCGGTTCATTCACTGTTTCTCCGACATCGCGCAGCCCCTCACCATGCTCACCAAGAACGAGGTGGAGTGGAGATGGGGCCCTGAGCAGCAGTGGGCCTTCGAAGAGCTGAAAGCAGCACTGGTGGACGCCCCCGTTCTGGCCCTGCCGAACGTGAAGGCCGCAGCGGACGGATCAGCCCCCTTCGTGGTGCAGACCGACGCGAGTGGGGTGGCGCTGGGTGGAGTCCTGATGCAGGACTGTGGTGAAGGACTTAAGGTGATAGCCTACGAGAGCCGGCAGTTCTCCGCGGCTGAGCAGAACTACCACACGGGCGAGAGGGAGCTCTGCGGACTTCACCACTGCACCACGGTGACCTGGCGGCACTACCTGATCTTCACCGCCTTCAAGCTGCAAGGCGACCACCGGCCACTGGAATGGCTGATGGAGCCGGGGAGGGAGCTGAGTCGGCGGCAGGCACGATGGTACATGGATCTCGTGGAGGTGGGGGTCCCCCGCATGGAGTACGTGAAAGGGGCCCTGCTACTGGTTCCAGACGCCTTGTCACGGCGACCCGACTACTCAGCGAAGACACCTCGGGAGGGCTTGAAGGAGGCCGGCATTCTCGACGCTAAGTCGGACCTCCCGAAAGACCCCCTCTCTGTGTTGGACACCTCCGACCTCTTTGAGGAGGGCCCAGCCTTGGGCACCCTGACCCAGCTTGCTGAGGTGAACAGCTGGTTGGACGCGGTGGACACTCTGCAGCTGGCGGAGTTGGCTATGGAGTCCCAACTTGGTGCCAAGGAGCTTCGAGCCCCGCACCATTGCGAGGACCTCCCAATAGAGGTTGCAGCGGGTGCTGGGGGGGTGCAGACGCAGCACCCTGGCGCGGATCTCTCGACGGAGGTCACATCAGACGCTGGAGGGGTGCAGATGCAGCACCCTGGCGCGGATCTCCCGACGGAGGTCACATCAGACGCTGGAGGGGTGCAGATGCAGCACCCTGGCGCGGATCTCCCGACGGAGGTCACATCAGACGCTGGAGGGGTGCAGATGCAGCACCCTGGCGCGGATCTCCCGACGGAGGTCACATCAGACGCTGGAGGGGTGCAGATGCAGCACCCTGGCGCGGATCTCCCGACGGAGGTCACATCAGATGTTGGAGGGGTGCAAACTGAGCACCCCGGCGCGAACCACCTGACGGAGGTCACAGCGCCCCCCACGAGAGGGGCGACGCTGGCGTTTCAGCGTGCTTCCCTGAAGAAGAGTACAAGGGCTCTTCGGGGGGCCTTCAAGTCCCTTCGCGCAATGGGACGGTCCAAGCTACCAGGAAAGGCGGCATTGGAAATGCCAGCGGAGGCCTCAGAGCAACCTTGTGGCGTGGTGGCCTCACGCACCCGGTCAAAAACTGGGTTACCTCCTGCGGGAGGGACGTCGGGGTGCCAAGCACCCATAGCGCCTGCACAAACTCCGCCGCAGGTGTCAGCCAAGGTCCCTATGGAGCGCCCCAGCGGCACGGTGACCTCTCGCTCGCGGTCGAACACCAAATCGCCGCCCCAGCAAGAGGCAGCAAAGCCGGCGACACCTCCGACGGTGGTTCTGACTGACGCCCCCAGGACGAGGAAGCCCCCTGCGAAGAGCGCGTCTCAATCGCGGAGGGAATCGACGGGGCGGTTGCACCAGGCATTGTTCGAACGGCTACAGTCGAAATACGGGAAGTTCGACGTGGATGCCTGTCGCGGACCAAAAGGCCGCGGTCAGCTGGTGGACAAATACTGGGAAAACTGCCTAAAGGAGCAGTGGAGAGGACTTCACGTGTGGTGCAGCCCCCCACATGACAGCGACCATCTCACCATCGAGGCTGTACTCCGCACCTACGTGCATGAGTGGCGGCAAGACCCCGAGAACACCTCTGCAGTGTTCCTGCTGCCGGACCTACAGTCGCGCATGCCGCAGTGGAGGAAGCTTTTCAGACGCGCGGGGATGCGTATTGAGGAGGTCATCCCCACACATGACTCTCAGGGGAATCCCACCCAACTGTTTAAGGGAACAGATGGAGTGCTGCAGGACCTCCCATGGCCGATGCTGGTGGTGTATGCTCCACCCTCGAGGTCAAGACCGCAGAGGATTCGACACCAGCGAGTGCCCCCGCCAATTGTTGATGCAGGCAAGGCGTCAAAGATGCGGGACGCGCAGGGCACAGTTTCTGGAGGAGAATTCCTTGAGGCCCTGCGGGACGAGTACAGCCGAGACGGGCCCCTTCGTACTCTGCGGGAGCAAGTACAGTCAGCTCCCCATCACAGCACGAAGCACTTCTGCATTGTTGGCGAAGTGCTGTGGCGGGTAGCTGCGGGGCACTACCAGCTGGTCCTGGGTGAGGACTCACCCCTCCGGGAGATTGTGTTCCGCGAAGCCCACGACTCCCTGGCAGCGGGTCACACAGGGCGCGACAAGACACTTGAAAGGGTTCTTCGTCGATTCTGGTGGAAGAACGCCTCGGATGATGTGGGGGCTTGGGTGGCGTCCTGCCCCACTTGCCAGGCTGTGAAACCCCGATCGTCATACCCTGATGGACTGCTTAACCCGCATTCGATCCCGTCGCGAAACTGGCAGGACGTGGGTGTGGACTTTGTCACCGGTCTACCTTTGACCGAGCAAGGGAACGACGCGTTCGTCGCCTTCACCTGTAAGCTCTCGAAGATGGTCCACGTGGTCCCCATTAACTTCGGGGACAGCTCAGCAGCCACTATTGCTCGCATCTACTTCGACACCGTGTGGAGGCAGCATGGCGCGCCTATGAAAATTGTCAGCGACCGGGACCCACGCTTCCAAGACGCGTTCTGGAAAGAGCTGATGCGGTTGATGGGGGTCAAGGTGGCAATGACCACCCCTTACAACCCCCGATCTGATGGTCAAGCGGAGCACACCAACCGGGTCGTGGAGGATATGCTTCGCTCCTTCGTCGATGATAGTCCGGAGGACTGGGACCTGTACGCCACCAACGTCGAGTTTGCTATCAACGACTCGCGCAGTGACGTAACCGGTTTCACCCCCTTCGAGTTGTGCTATGGTGTGTCACCCATGTCACAGCTTGACATGTTTCTAGAAGCTGCCCAGTCTACCGATGGGCGACGCAAAGGAGGGGTGGGGACTGCACATGAATGGGCGTTTCGTTTTTCGTCGCAGCTGCGGGACGCGCGGGGTAGACTGGAGTTGGCACAGCAGCGGCAGCGAGATCTCTTCGATCAGCGCCATGGGCAGCGGGAGTATGCGGTGGGGGACCTCGTCTGGGTAGAAGCCAAGCACCTCACGGAGAAGCTCATGGACAGGTCCCTTTGCAGGAAGCTCAGCAAGCGCTGGCATGGGCCGTTGGCGGTAACGGAGCGGTTCTACAGTGACATGCAGGCGGGTCTTCCGGAGGCAGACCGAGGTGCTCCGGTGGCTTATCGACTGCAGCTCCCCCCACGCTGGCGTATACATGATGTGTTCGCACAACATCGACTGAAGCCATACGTGGGAGGGGCAGATGCGTTCGCGTCACGCCGACAGCCAGCAATCCCAGAGGCGGTGATAGTTGATGGACAACGCGAGGCCCATGTGGATCGCATTCTGGCTCGACGAGTTCGCATCTCCCGAGGAAAGGAGATTGTGGAATGGAAGGTACGCTGGACGGGCTACTCAAAGGCCCACGATTCGTGGAGGACTCGAGACAAGCTGGAGCGTGGAGCACCTCTGCAGCAGCTTAAGGACTTTGAGACCGAACGTCTGGCCATGGAGGGCCAGGTACGTGACGCTGCATTACGTCGTCGAGAGCAACGCCGCGATACACCCAGTTCTGCTGCGGTGGCGTCAGGTGCCTCTTTAGCCTACCTGTTGGTGAGACCCTGGGAGGAGGAGTTTGAGAACCCCACCGACGAATGCCTTCCTTGGGAACAACGTGGAATGACGAGAGAGGGCGAGGTCACCTATGTCACTACCCTCGCTGCACTTGATACTCGGCCAGTACGGATATTGGTATTGTTCAGTGGAACAGGCTCCGTGGAAAAGGAGTTTGCCCGCTGCTTCCCAGCCTCGAGATCGGTAACTCTGGACGCTGACCCGCTTTGGCGGCCGACTCACGTGACGGCCATTGAGAGCTGGGATTATTGGAGGTATCCCCCAGGGTACTTCGACGTGGTATGGGCAAGCCCCCCTTGTACCCAGTACAGTCAGGCCCGCACCACTGGAGGTCCGCCCGATTTCGTTACAGCGGACGCGTGCGTACAACGCACCCTAGACATCATCGAGTATCTCCGTCCTCAACACTGGTTTGTGGAGAACCCGATGGGCCGTTACCCTGACGCCCTGCGTTTCAGGCCAGTAATGAGCCATTTACCGGCACCCCTCACTTGCACCTACTGCATGTATGGGAAACGATACATGAAACCTACGTGTATATGGGCGAGCTCGCCTCCGCCCGAACCCTTACTGCAGTGCTCTGCAGCGACTCCTTGTTCGCATCGACGTGCAACAGGAGTTCACCCTGATACTGCACAACTGGGACCGAGTGGTCATCGGAAGGGGATGCAGAAGTCACACGCAGTGTATCCAGTTCCAGAGGGTCTACTGCGGCATCTGTTCCAGCACTTGACTTTTGGAGGCACAGGAAGGTAAACGATGTTACGGCCATAACCCTTGGACCGAGTGCAACCTATCTACGGCAAGCAGAGTTTCGAAGGAGAAGACGAAGACTGAAGACCTGCCTTAGATATCGGTTGTGTGCGGTTGGGTGAATCCGGGATGAGCGTTGGCAGCGTGATCCTTGGTGAAGCCCTTCTGCTACGCTGATGAGCAGAGGAATCACGAGACCCCTGTACGCTATTGTATGTGTGATTATGCTTTAGTCGTGGTTTCAGGGGAAAGTCCACTCCTAACGGGGGGAGAGTTGTGCCAGGAGGCACGACGTACCTGCTGAGACACCCATAGTAGGGGGGTCTGATTTCGATGAGAATAAGAGTAGCGAACTATTAGGGAAATTAGTGAGTGGATGTGACATTGCCTGAGCGAACAGTTGGGGAAAATAATATGTGAGCTCAGAGGAGAGAATAAAGAGAGGTAACAGAGTTGGTCTCTCAGACTTGGACAGCAAATGATATAACTCTTGCTGTCTGGGTTTATGTTAAATAGTATATCTGAATATATGATATGATTCCTCAAGATAATAGAGGATAATAGTCTACTCCTGGGAATTCCCCTGGGACAACAAAGGTGCTAGACCGCTTGTCAAAAGCCACCTCCGGAGAGGCGGAGTGAGCAAGCGGTTGCACTCCAGGTCGGTGGAAGTCGCGCGGAGTGTGCTTCCCAGGAGGCGGCTTGGAGCCACCCCTCTTAAGGGAATCCACATCCCGCTGCAACTTGACCAACTGAGCACTGAGCCGATCAATGGCCGAAGCCAGGCCAGTGTCAGTGGCGCAAGATGCTGCAGACATGGGGCGCCCTGCAGTGCGCTTGCCCGAGAGCCGCCCGCAGCGGTACTGCTCGCGCACGCGTGCCTGCAGGGTGAGGAGACTCACAGCCGCACGCTGGTCAGCTCGAGCAAACGAGTCAACCAGCGTGGCGTAGGCCGGCCCAGACAGAGCAGAGAGGAACTGTCTCTTAACAGCGTCTTCGGGCAGCGTCGTCAGACGCTGTGCATCCCGAAGGCAGCTGTTGAAGAGGCGAATCCCCGCATCAGGGTCACACTCGTCAGAAATCCTCACTTCAAGCAGCTCAGTCAGAGCGTCGAACGGAGTCGACGCGTCAGCAAGCATACGCACCACCTCCAGGGTGGCGCGTTTGCCATCAGCAGGAACATCCGCACCAGAAGCCTCTACCCAATTACGGGCAGGAGACCCTGGCGCAGTCAGCAGCAGCAGCACAGAGTACAACAGTTCATTGGCAGCAGGCAGAACAGGGGTGTCAGCAGCAGTCAGGTCAAACAGGGGTGCGAATGCCATCGACTGCAGCGTGAAAAGTTGCTGAAGCTCGGATACCAATTGAGAAAAAATGTCCGAAGCCGATGTTTCGTCCCCACGGAATTTTGCGATCTTGTCGCCCAGTACTTTTGTCGCTGCTGTTTTTGAACTCTGAACGTCAAAAGAATCTCTGCGCAGCCGATGCACGAGAGTGGCTGCCGCAGTCGAAGCCTCCGACGCAGCCGAATCCAAGTGCGGAGTAGTGGGCGTGGCTGCGTGCAATGCTCCAACATCATAAAAAATTGTTGCTAATTTACGCGCCCTAGCGCGTGTACGTGGTTTCTGCGGTGTATCCATTCTCAAAATGACGGTGAGATGGGAAGCGTGGGCTAGCGTGGCGGCAGTAGAGTAACTAGAAGATGCAGCGGCCAATTCCTGCAGAAGTCTCAGCAACAAAAACAACATCAAACAGGTCATGAGCCGATTGGCTAAAAGTGGTTGCGACCCACAATACGCGGAATGCCCTCTCCACCGGCCAGGTGAAACGTAAAAAGAAGCCACAGCGAGCGACGATACTGCTGCCGAAAAATGTCTCAAACTGATCTCCACCTCAAGAAGAGGCCATACCGCGAAAAGTAAACTACTGCCTAAGGGGGCGCCCACCCCATCTCTGTGTCAAAAACTTAGCCAAACATGGCAACAGATAGGCGCTGTGCCATCAGAATTACTAGGGAAGTGGTGACGCGCATAACCTGCGAGAACAGGTGTTCCGCTCGGTAAAACAAACTGGCTAAGCTCCATAAGCAGTCCGGCCGAGTGCTTTTATCATGCATCTCGGAAACCCGGATAATACGAAGTAATGACTGACAGTTTAGTACTACTGTACTGTCATCCTAGCTACTAGCGGAGTCACGGTTCCGATCAGAGACAGGTCAGGCTAGGGGCTATCAGAGCCCATAATAATAACCCTGAACCTAAAGTCCAGCATGCCATGACAATAATGCCATGCCATATGCCATGCCATGCCATGCCATGCCATATGCCATGCCATGCCATATGCCATGCCATGCCATATGCCATGCCATGCCATATGCCATGCCATGCCATATGCCATGCCATGCCATATGCCATGCCATGCCATATGCCATGCCATGCCATATGCCATGCCATGCCATATGCCATGCCATGCCATATGCCATGCCATGCCATATGCCATGCCATACCATGCCATGCCATGCCATATGCCATGCCATGCCATATGCCATGCCATATGCCATGCCATGCCATGCCACATGCCATGCCATATGCCATGCCATGCCATATGCCATGCCATGCCATGTGCCATGCCATGCCATGCCATGCCATGCCATGCCATGCCATGCCATGCCATCAGACATCCGATCGACACCAGCACCATCAGCGCAGCGTACGGCGTATTAAGACCATATTTAAAAACGCGACGGATATAAAATCCAAGATTAAATACTTATAGCGTTAATATTGGGATTGCTTATATGCAGCCGCCCCGGAACGTGCAGGTGCAATTAAGGGACATCAATGCCTGCCGGAAGGGCATTCTGAAGGTTTGAGGTAGTCGAGGGCTTAGGTCCTCCCAAACGGTCTTTGGGGATTTGCGTGAATCCAATTTCTCGCAAAGATTTGGCATGCTACTTCTTTACATCATCTCTAGAGATGTACGAATGCAGCTGTTCCCATCGGTTTCTCGCAACGCCCCAAGTAACGTTTGTTCAACAGCCCATATGGACGTACTTGCTGCGTTGGTTTGCGTATTTAGTAACTTACACGCGCCATCCCGGATGTGCCGCGGGGCTCGAAGCGTGTGAACCAAATGACCAAATGAAACACAGATGCACACATACAGCGTTGAAAATATGTTTAAGTCGTTGTTATTACTATTTCTTAGCGTTCCCTTCGGCAGGATACCGAAGGGAATGCCGTTTTGCGGATGCCGGTTCCCGCTTCCGCCACACGAAGCGGGGAATCCGGGATCTGCTTCCAGTCACCGAATCTGTGCGGGGATGCTTCCTAGCGTTCATAATACCTTATATTAAACATTATTCGCTTCTAATATATCGCGAAGAGTTATCAATCTCTTCATTAATCTACCCTGCTGCACTAGGTTTTCACAGTGTAAAGCGCTTAAGAAGCGCGAGCGGAAGCGGACAGATTCCAGAAAGATACCGGTGCGATTTCGATAACGGTTTAGATGTCCTTCTGATTTAATCGAACGGCTGTACGGAATTTGTAAACAATGAAAAATATAATTCGCATCTGAGGAATCGAAAAGGAATCCGTCGCGCTTTTCATTACACTCTTAATACGCCGTACAGCGTGCGACAGGTACACTTGTGACATTTTTAAAATCAATTATTCGGGGGTTTCAATTTTTTCAATTTTTAATTTTGAAAAACTATTTTTTTTTGTAATTTTAAGGTAAAATAAATCAACCATGTATCCAGCAGCCATGGCTCCCGGCAACTCGGAACGAACTGTAAACTGAGGCTTAGCAGTCACTTAACGAAGACACATGTCACAGTAGCCAGATAGCTAGATAGCAGATCGCCGAGAAGCCGACGCGACGCGAGCACAGGACTGTCACACAATCGAGAATCGAGAATCGAAAATGGGAAAATCCAAAATCGGCCCAAAAGGATCCTTATAAACACTGTAAAATCAATTAATTCGGCTTCTACAATGGGCCCGAAAAGGGGGGGTCATTTTTTTAAAATTTTCTAGAAAAATTTTAAAATCGAATTTTTGAAAAAAAATCGCACAAGTGCAGCGACAGGCGAGCTCTTTTGACACCTGACCCCAATGCTGTTCCTGTTTCTCTTTATACTGAACAGGGCACATGACACAGTCATGATTGATGAAATTTATACAGCATGAGCATTTGATGTATTGTTAATTTTGTCGCTCGCTCGTCATCGACAACCAATGGTGTTTTGCCATTTGTGCAATTACAAAAGTCGTGTCGCAATGGCATCTTTGAGCTGGCATGTTCTGATTGGCTTTCCCGATAGTGGGTGCACATGGTAAGGGCCCTGCCAAAAAGCGTCAGGTAGGAAGGATGGTTGGATGCCTCCGGCACAGTCCAGAGCATATAGTCTGACGTGGCAGCTATAACTACCTCGTATCGATATCGATATGATCGATACGCGATTCGATGTACCTCTGCTTCTTATCGTTATGATTTGGAACCAGCCTATGTAAAGGTATCGCAAGCGTGCATTGGCAAAATATTTGGGGCGATAAAAATGACCTCAAAGATCACAGCTACTATTGACGAGGATTGAACTCGTGACCTCACCCTTACGAAGGGCGCGCTCTACCACTAAGCTACAACAGCAATTGATGGTGGTATGACCTGACTGTAAAATATCTGTTCAATCATGCTTAGCGCGGCTGCACCAAGCGAAGACATAGACATACAGTAGACATAGACATGCCATATGCCATGCCATGCCATGCCATGCCATGCCATGGCACTGCCATGACAATAATGCCATGCCATGCCATATGCCATGCCATGCCATATGCCATGCCATATGCCATGCCATCAGACATCCGATCGACACCAGCACCATCACCAGCACCATCACCACCTGACAGCGTGCGACAGGCGAGCTCTTTTGACACCTGATCCCAAATTCCCAATGCTGTTCCTGTTCCTGTTTATGGAGGTAGATCCTGGAGGATCCTGGAGGATGGCCGTCAATCGGAACTGTCCGTGGATCGGAACAGGGCACATCGACATGGCACAGTCACGGTTGATGAATTTGAATACAAGCAATGGACAACGCGAACGGTAAGTCGGTATAAACTGAAACGGTTCGACAACGACAACTGCTCGACAAGAGGACGCGGACGACACAAAATAAATCAAAACTTCGATCCAGCATACTGTACTCGTTAGGTATCGGATATCGATACGTTCAACGTTGGTGATCTCAGATATGCTGATAATACTCAGCATATACTTGTGAAGGTATCGACCGATTAGACCGACCGATTAATCTATAATTTAGATATCCGATACCTAACGAGTATGCTGGAAATCTGTCGGTCTAATCGCAATCGGTCGATACCTTCAGTTCACGGGTATGACAGAACCGGACAACCGGACATTATTGACGAAGGTCTTCCGCAGAGTCAGCACAATCTGGCCTCCATCTCCATCTCCAGTCCACGTCTGCGGTCCGCCCCGCCACGACTGCGGTCTGCACCTCCACGTCCGCGTTCGAGGCTCGGGCAGACCGTAACAGTGCCGTTTGTAAGTTATTAAGTATGGAAATGCAAGTTATCGCTTGCCCGCCCCAACTTTGCTGCGCTACTGCAGGCACACCCCGCCCTTGTGATTTTAATCACATTTTTTTTAACGTTCGGTTCGATACAAATCAGTATCAGTATCAGTATCATATCGAGTATGTTCCACACGACAGCAACATCAACAGTTCGAGTTGCAATTTTAAAGTGAGTTTTCACGTCTATCATCACTCGACAACAAGCGTCTTGAGTGGACCGTGGACCGTGCGGACGACGGAGGGGCAAATAAAATAGACAAGAAAACGATTTTTTTCGTCGGCTATCACAGTAGACTCTTGTTGCGAAGAGTAACGTTGTGAGTGTGTCAATACCGCACAAGGATCTGTCGCGAATATCGTTGCTCTGAAGGCACACCAACAATCATGACCGAGCACCCGAACGTCTCATACGATTGGATTTTCCGCTTTCAGAGCGAAGGAGCGAGCATCGGTATCACATACTGTCACATGATTAACATCGAGAGGGTTGATTACCAAGGTGCTCACCCAAACCTGCATGCATACTCCCTTCCCGCGAACTTGAGCACGAACGACGGCGACGACATATTAAGGTGCCGTGATCTCCTATGACGCTTAGGGACCCCATCGGCCCTCTAGACATCCGAACGCTCCTCTGGCAACAATGGGTATCGGTTAAACCTCCAAAGATACTTTAGAAATATATTATTATTCTCTTCTCGTTGATCTTGTGTCTCTTCGCGTTGGACAACTGTGTCCAGGAATCTGAGACACAAACTGCTTGCAGGGACGACACTGCTGGTCGGCGCTTGGCAAGCCAGTGAGGCTGGATGTGAAGGTGAGTTTAAGTTTAAGGCTACCTCCAGCCATCGACGTGGCAAGTGATTGTTGCACGCAACGTGGAGAGAGAATCGCAGAAAGGCTCCTCATGACAGCGTCATCGACTGCCTTGCATATGAATTTATGGTGGCCACTCTCCTTGTGAAACGCTGGATGCATCGGGCCAGGGTGCCTGGGTGCTAATACTCTCGCTGAGCTTCTGAGGGTGCTCGTTGCCGTAAGAGGGTACTCCTGATCGCTCGCCCCGCGGTGCGTCAGACTCAGTGAGCGTCGTTGAAGCCCTGAACTCGCCCCACGATGCGGCAGGCTCGGTGTCGCTGAGCTTCTGAGGGTGCTCGTTGCCGTAAGAGGGTACTCCTGATCGCTCGCCCCGCCGTGCGTCAGACTTAGCGCTGCACCGCCGCCAGCGATCGCTCTTCTACAGGGGACCGATTGCGGTGTGCAACGCCGGACCGAGGTCTTACGAGTATGACGATGAGACTGGGATGCTCGGGATTCTACCAGGAGCCGCCGGGCAGCACATCCGCTTCTCCTCTTCGGAGGACGCTGGCCAGACCTGGCGAGTGCCGCCTACCTCCCTTTTGACACGCACTCGTTGTTGATAGAAGAGAAGAGACTCTAGAGATGGATCATGCGTGCCGCCCATTGCCGGGCTCGCTGCGAAGGTTGCATGCTAGGGCTCGCATATTATCTCGCGCACTCTGAGCCGTTCTGGTGTCAATCGCTTTATTGCTGCGCGCTGTTGGTAGGCCATGCAGTCCTCTGCAGGTGAATGGGATCGCTGATGGAGCCCTGGTGCGTGAGGGGAGGATGCTCCCCGCGGTTGCCGGACCGTAAGGGGAGGCGGGAGGGCGCTAATTCCGGGCCATGCAGGTCCCCCTCCACTTGTGTTATGTGGGGTCTACATGCAATCTGGAGCCCAATCCTGCACTTTGATCAGGTTTCGGTGCACCCTTTCCCGCTTCACAGCCATGACCACGTGCAATTTTGCCTCGGCTGCTCCTTCGTCTCTCGAGGGCTTCGCTTCGTTTGGTCGAGAGCATCTTGTTCAGCAACCAGAAGCAATGTGCATATGCATGGCGCCACTCTCGCCTGCCGGTCTTCCCAAGACTTGCTGGTAGTCTTCCTTGGCTTTTAGCAGTGGTTTCTTTTGAAGGAAAGTTGGTGGCTTCGCCGAGATCCTTGTAGTATGTTTCGATAAACCAATGCTTGTGAACATGAGAAATTCTCTAGAATTTTGACTCAAATCATGCCGAGGCTTTATCCCCGGAAGATGTTTTAACCCCGGGTCAACTTGATAGTCGACGGCTGCAACTTAAGATCGTCCTAAAGCATGTCATGAATATATGTTACGATATGAGCCCGCCGCTAGTATATACCAGCCGATTTCGGTACAGGCCCGCCTGTACCGATTTCACTGGTACAGGCCCGCCTGTACCGATTCCACTGGTACAGGCCCGCCTGTACCGATTCCACTGGCACAGGCCCGCCTGTACCGATTGGCATGACCCCCCCGCGGTATGAACCCGCCGCTGGTATATACCGGCCGTGTTTTTCGGTACAGGCCCGCCTGTACCGATTTCACTGGTACAGGCCCCCCTGTACCGGCTGTATGAGGGGTGTTGGGAGATGGTTTGGGGGTTGTTTGTGCATGGTCTTCTAGGGTGTGTTGGGGGATGGTTTGGGGTGTAATAGGGGATGGTTTGGGGGCGTGTTGGGG
>LGRX02008967.1:0-62234 GCA_001247695.2 Cymbomonas tetramitiformis
AGAAGAGATTATCACGTGACAATGGAACAACCACTCCTGAAATTTTCAGGATTTGATCGCGTGACAGTGGTCATAAGAGAACAGATAGCCGCGTGAGAGTGGCCAGAAGAGATTTCCACGTGACAGCGGAACAACCACGTGACAGTGGAACAACCACTCCTGTTCAGGATTTGATCGCGTGACAGTGGTCAGAGCAGGAAGAGATAGCCGCGGCGGTGGCAGAAGAGATTTCACGTGACGTTAAGGGCAACCACTTCTGAAATTTTCAGGATTTGATCGCGTGGCCGGTGGTGAGCAGAAGAGATAGCCGCGTGACGGTGGCGGAGAGATTTCACGTGAAAGCGGTGGAACAGCCACTCTTGTGATTGTCCGGGATTTGATCGCGTGACAGTACGATTTTATGAGAAGAGATAGCCGCGTGAGTGGCAGAAGAGATTCCACGTAAGCGGAGGTGGAAAAACCACATGGCACAGTGGAACAACCACTCTTGATAATTTCAGGATTTGATCGCGTGACGGTGGTCAGAACATAAGAGATAACCGCGGTGGCCAGAAGAGATTTCCGTGGCAGGTGGAACAACCACTCCCTGAAAATTGGCAGGATTTGATCGCGTGACGATTAATTGAGAACAAAGAGATAGCCGCGTGGCAGTGGCCAGAAGAGATTTCAACGTGACAGTGGAACAACCACTCCTGCAATTTTCAGGATTTGATCGCGTGACAGTGGTCAGAACAGAACAGATAGCCGCGTGACAGTGGCCAGAAGAGATTTCCACGTGACAATGGAACAACCACGTGACAGTGGAACAACCACTCCTGAAGATTTCAGGATTTGATCGCATGACCAATATTTGGCATTTTGGTCATGCTGAAATCAGCACATTCATGACCAATATTTCGGGCAACAACCCAAGAACTGTAGGGCAACAGCCCAATAACTGTATAGCTGCTTCCTATAAGGATTGCATGCTACCTAATAAGGTATTTGGGCACTTAACAACTGCCTGGTAATTCACTCTTCCTCGAGGGGGGAAGTGAAGTGAAATGCTACACACATATCCGAGAAGTTATTTATAACTTATATAGATTCAGGATTAATGTGTGATGATACCGATATGGTGATTTCTGATGGATTGCTTTTGATAAAACCACTGCATCCACAAGCAACGTTGAAATCTGTACAACGTTAAACCCACCGTCACTAATAAAGTTTAAACTCGGATGGAAAACTACATCCCAATGACTATAAGTTGACTATTGCTCAGCATTTACATTCTCGAGTAAGGGCGGAATGCTTAACTATATATATAACATATAACCTGATACCATGCTTAATTGCATATCTTTGGATCAGAAGATGATAGTTATATAATGTATATATGTGTATCCCACCTGATACACTTTGGCACTATAGCCATACATAAGAGTGGGAAGGACAGGTGCATCGCTGTAGGACTGGTTGATATAATCCCAGTACAGAAGGCAGGATGTGGCACCTGAATAACAGCTGATAACTGTTGGGTGACCACCATACAAAACCTTCCAAGCGTAACTCCTTCGTCCTAGGATGCAAGTGAATTGTTCATAATATGTTGACATCACATAAAAGCATTC
This sequence comes from Cymbomonas tetramitiformis, assembly GCA_001247695.2. Lineage (NCBI taxonomy): Eukaryota > Viridiplantae > Chlorophyta > Pyramimonadophyceae > Pyramimonadales > Pyramimonadaceae > Cymbomonas > Cymbomonas tetramitiformis. The sequence goes on from LGRX02008967.1 coordinate 1,614, forward strand.
TGAGGAAACCCCTATATATTCATGTGAGTTGTCATCACTACAAATGACATGGGTTTCGAATCGTCGAAATGAGTATAACTCCGATGAATTCATTAGTACAGAACAGCTGCTGAGATTATTCCTCCGGCTGGATTGCAATCATTCACAATCCCTGTACATTCCGGTGACAAAATTTTGCACTGGACTGATCACCACATTTGGTATGATCTGTGATATATAAATCATCAGAAAAAGCGTTGCAATCAGTACAACGCTGTCTAAACTCATAAAACGAGTAATAGATTTCCTCAGATGTAATAAATTGAGGCACAATGAATGTGACCTACGCTAAAATCGCGTATGCTCGGGCACTGTATTGTGACCTGCGCTAAGATCGCGTATGCATGGACACAATATGACTCGTGCCAATGACGTGGACACATTTCATACCCCCGGTATGATGAGCGGACAAGGTTGACTGCCACGACATCACATCTGAAATCAATAAATCACTCAGAGAGAAGGTGTTGACATCAGTTCAGCACCATTATACATATAGTCATGAGGAGTTTGAAGAAGACACAGTCCCTCCAATATTGATAACATGGTACACATATTACCATACTCTCTGATTATATATTTGATCCCACAGCATACGATGATGGTAATAACAAACCACTTCGCCGCTAGAGGTTAGTGTTGTATTTTGTACAGCACATACATGGGCACGATATGACCCACGCTGATGACGTGAATTCGGGCTGCATCCCAAAAACTGCGATGCACCTTCGGTGCAATGGGCTGCATCCCGAGAACTGCTGTCCAGCTTAATCGTAAGCTACCACGTCATCACATATGAGGTCGGACCTCTGTTGTATTTAAACGGCGCCTAACAACCGCCTAGCAATTTACACTTCCTTGAGGGGGGAAGATGATAAGCTAAAAAAATACAACTAAAAACCAAACCAAATAAATAATAAAGACAAATAATAAAACAAATAAGTTGCATCATCGTTGTTGTTTTGGTAATCATGACTATATACAGTCAAACCATGCAGAACTCCATGAAGTTGACACACATATGTATCGAACATTTCTAAGGTCATCGGCCATGACGTGCATATGAGCTTGATTTTGAAGACCTAGACATTTGTATACATCTGGTCTAGCATGTATCCAGACTAGAATTGTATATTGATTCGGTGCAAGCACTATAGCCTCTGCCACCGATGATCACTGAAAAAGGGCAACCATTCTTGATATTTCATACATATCATTTGATTGGATCATTAAAGGTGTCAAGAGTACTCAATGCAATATACAGGCTACGGCCTGAGTACAACACCTAGGTCAAAGCCACCGAGCTGACCAATGCAGCATAAATGCTAGCTGCCTTTGAAGGCTACATAATAAGTCTATTGCCCTTATGTCTTGAAATGTATCCGTGTATTGGCATCTCTTTGAAGTAGACATGCCTGCTGAATAAGCCATACCGGTCATCTTGTCTTTATTGATCATTACATATCTGATCATACCACCATTGAACAATGCCTATTCTGTGAGATTATTATATCACGAGGCATTTCGGTAGTGCACATCAAAATATACAGTGCATATGATTGTTTCTACTCTTTATAGAGACACTCTGCTCTCATTCGCCAGTTTTTTCGGAGCAGCAGAGATCATCAGCCCTTCAACTCAACCTTAGAAGGTCAAATGTATTGATTCATCGGACACCACATCTCAGATGTCTATCCATCATGGAATACAGAATCCGTGCATTCATGGCTATTCAGCCTCCAATATAGCTATCATAGCTATCCAGCCTATGGCCCAACTGTTGGTAAGCAGCCTCTACGCCGCATGGCTAAAAATGGCAAGTCTAACCTTCGGTCATTCTTGGGCATAATCGGCCAATTCAGGATATTTATCCCGAAATTCTCCAAGATTGCCGAGCCACTCATGTTTTCCATGTGTCATATGAAAACAGCCAACATACCGCTCTATGACAGGAGTCATCTCCTTCAGCAAGGGGAAGTGGGTTATGCTGTAAAAATTGACCAGTCTGATCATCATAAAGGTGACAGATTTGAGAAAATCGATTGAAACTTGTATTGAAAATGACTATTCCTTAAGATAAGGTATTGCACCTAAGGGAATAAAGGTTTCATCGTCTGAAATAGGAATGGATTTTTCATTGACTCTAGTTCCTGAATCCAGAATCATATAGAAAATATATTCTATCCTGTGCATATAGAAGGTACATTAGATTCAGATTCTGAGCATACAAGTGGACTTGAATGCACTCGGGTTTATACTGAGTTGCAATTGTCCAAAGTTTTATTCTGACATCACTACTTATTTGTGGAATAGCATACAATGGTATAGACCATCCACATATAGATTGACATCATACTTGTTGTTTCATATCATTTTGGCACATAATGACACGCATGCTTCATTGAGGAATTATGACTCTTTGAAAGCTCATTCTGGAATGTTTAGAAATTTGTCGCCTTGTCCATTAGGCCACGAAACTTGGAAAAAGCCATGGCGGGAAATCGAACCCGCAATCTACAGATGGTTTCCAAGCGCAGCTCATTCTCATTCTGGAAAGTTATAGAAACTTTAAATTAATGGTAAATAGTCATCAACAAGCCAAAATTCTGTCGGCATTGAAATGACACATTCATCATTCATACTTCTTGACCATGACAAGTCTTTGAATGCCCAAAAATAAAATGGGCACCATTGAGATATGTGATCATGTACCAAAGAAGATTCATATATACACATATCACTAGGCGATGCCATGTTCTAGTCACAATGAAATGACACACCAGCCATTCATCAAGTACGGAAATACAGCTCGTAGTAAGTTGTTGTCATTACAGACACTAAATCTGTGAGCCTTTTACGACAGTAGAGAAATGATATTCATATTCTTGATTGACTCTCTATTAGCTTCGATACCAAAGTTAGCTTCGGTACCATCACTGGTTTCGTTGTTCATTATGACAATCATTATCCAGAAACATTGTCTAAGTTGGGCACACTATTGTGACCCTGAACTAACAATGTATGTGGGCTGCAACCCAAAAACTGCATATTGCATCATAGTGAATTGACATTGGCATTTGACAGCATCTGACATTCGCCACATTCAAAAGCGTCAGGCATGTTGCCAGTACGACGTTGAGAGAATCGGTGTCCATATTGACATTGTTACCTCGAAAGCACTTGATTCGATGAGTAATCTCAGTCTGATTTTCTATCAAACCATTTTTCACATGACATAATAATTGAATGGCATTCTCCATCACCATCTGATTGGTTTGATACATCTCTTTTTAAAAAGGGGAGGAAGGAGTATAGATTCATTCATTCTTCATACAGCTGCCAAAAATTAATTTACATCATTTGATTTTACATCATTGTGATTTTACTTGGAAGATTAAATAGAGAAATCTTATGAAAAGTTCCAGCATCTGTGTATAGCAGTCATAAAGTTTGATGACACGGTACATCATTCTGATTGAAGCATCAAATGAAGTCTTTATTTGACTTACTGATACATGAAGTTCATTACGAAGAAATCATAGATGCATATTTCTCCAGCTCTATCATATTATATGAAGGGCACTGACATAGGAGAACGATGGTTTTTTAAAAATGTGAATAAGTTATATTGTAAGCTTAAAACCATTACTTGACGACAACTACAGCCTGAGATGCTGATTGTTGAATTTCAAGAGTTGAAGGATTCGTTGAATCAGCCTTGGTAACATGTGTTTTGATTGATGAATTGTTTATCCATGGTTTCTCCCCATATCTAGAGAAGCTGGCGCACAAGTTGTTGCCAATGTCTGAAGGAAAGCATCTGAGCCAAAGGATTGCCAGTTGTGCCATTCAGGCATCGAATTCCATAACAGCAAAGCCGAGTGAATGAGATCCGCCGCTTTAGCTATTTGCCCGTCATTCCTTCCAGGTTCATGACAAGAGACAATTCATCAAAGTCATACACCAATGCATAAATCACATGTATGGTTGCACAGTTTGTATCCGAATGCAATCTCATAGAGGTTAAGCATCTAGACAGCAACTCTGGCCAACAAAAAGCCTTCCTGTCTTTGGATATCTTGAGCATTCTCATTTCCAGCTCCATTGTGGTCAAGGAAGCATCATGCATGTGCCTCGCCGGGACGCTGCTCCTCAGAGCCGCACACTTGAGGCGAGCCTTACGAGACAGTGACCTTTGGCCTGTGGGGCGTCAACCCCTTATCAAATCATGAACACTTGTTAAAACATGGATAGATTTATCATGATGGTGCAAGGTAAGTGGGATTATAAGTTCCACATAATCATATTGTCTACGTATGCTGAAGGCATAACTGCCGCATATGGTCACGATAGGTCGTAGCTTTATAACATTTTGGCTTCTACGTCAATAAGCTGATAGCCGATGACTTGGGCCAATAATTGCCGACCGAATAAAAATCAGGGCTGCATCCCAAGAACTGCAGGGCTGCATCCCAAGAACTGCAGGGCTGCATCCCAAGAACTGCAGGGCTGCATCCCGAGAACTGCAGGGTTACATCCCTAACATTTTTACCCTGCATCAAATTGATATGACAGGAGCGGGAATTGATCCTTCCTTGCTGAGGTGTAGTAAGCCTTGTACAAATCATACCCTTGCACAGATACGTATACATGCGGGTACCATATCTGTGGATAAATAAAAACTGCTATGCTACCTTTGCCAGACCGTGGTTTGTCATTCGGATCTTATGGCCAGTAATCCGCAGCTACCGGATACTGAGGTGGACGGAGTTGTGATCCTGAGTTATGATTGACATACATAACTAAAACGAATTTCACATTAGTACGTTGTCGAATGCAATCTATGAAATGTTCGTCAGTGCGCGCGTACCGGACCGAAAAATAAAAGGAGTCTGGCAGATCGGGTGAGGATTTAAAGTGGACTCATAGAGACCCTCCGATATCTCGTTAAGCAGGGCCCACTCCGTTTGCATTAAACCAAGCGCCCAAAAGGGACTCTCCATAGTATTCCTGTGAACCTCGGGGGAGTAAGCTCTCTGAGGGGAGGAAGAGGTGGATGCATTATATAAAGCCGTAAAAACGTCACTCTGAAATACGATACGAACGGCAACGCTATATCTATCCGTAACGTAAACCTCGGAAGATACCTTGAAACGTCACTCTGAAATACGATACGCAATTCATGGGGGCTACATCCTAAGAACTGTAGGGTTATATGCCTAAGGTGAGGGTTTAAAGTGGACTCAGTTCCCCCCAATATCCTAAAAACACCTTGAGGGACGCCTCTTCGGTGTAAGAAGATTGGTACCAGCTCAACAACAAAGACATCAAAGACATATACAAAGGTATGCACCCTATATTGTGAGGTCACAACTCTTCTAAGAGGGGAGATCTGTCAGGGATATGACCGATGACATATGTGTCATACGTGTCATACATGTCATACATGTCATGTCATGTCATGTCATGTCATGTCATGTCATGTCATGTCATATGTTATAATGACATACAGTCGTCGAGTATTGTCAGTACGGTCGACTATGACATGTACAGTCATAATATCTGTCATCCACTACGCGTTACACGTTCGTCACAAGGACTACTGTTCCAGGTGTCACAACCCGGCTGTGGTACACGACAAGCCGTGGTTTGTGACATCCTCCATAGTTTTGTGCTTTTGTTTGTCCGGGCTTATCTGTCCTCCCCGTATGTCAACTTCAGCCCACGAGACTATGCCATGATCCGAAACTATATATATGGATTGACCTCAAGCCATCCTGCCGCCGCCGTTCTGTCCTCCATCCCCTTATTTGTCATTATGTGAGTGAGTTTTGCTTTTGAGCTGTTGTTTACCACTCTTGTGAAAACCTCCTTACACTCTGGGTGCATATGTGTGATGAGTTCCGTAAGCGCAGTCCTGTCGTCATTGTAGTAGTTTAGCAAGTGTTTATTTTTGGTTTGATGATCTTTATAGGTCATCGGTTGTCCTTTGGTGACTCTTTGATATTTGGTCAAAGTGCAGTTCTTGTCTCCTATTTCAATATGTGCCTTGTTCCTGTTGTCTCCCGACTTTGCTGCCCAGTCCCTCAGGGTTTTGTAAAATTCCTCTTGTTCTTCCTTTAGGTTTGCGTCATTCATGTAACCACTTGCCACTGAGAGGGGAAAACCGTTTGTGCCTGTAAAGCGGATCATGACTGACCTTGTATGTTCTCCATCCACAAAGGTTGCACTGGGTGTCTAGTAGTCGCCTTCACTGCCTGCGGCTTTCGCCAGACTAACAGGGTGCATATGAAAAAAGCAAACCGAAAAAATGTGAGAAAATTACCTCAAAGGGTATTTTCTCAGCTTTTTCCTTATAAATAAATATAAAAAAGACTTAAAACCCTAACTCGGGTTTTCTTAAGTCAAACTGGGTATTCTGTTAATCGAGTGTTGAGTAGGCTTTGTTATGAAGCGAACGGGCATATCATTTTTAAGTTCATAATATTATGGAACTTGCTCGCGCAACCACGATCGCCAACCGTCACTTGAGACCGTACCTACAAGGACCACTCCGTCGAATTTATAAATTCGACGGACCCATCTACGTACGACAATCGTACTCTGGTATTCCTTTATTCGATACGTCATCCGGAATAAATTATTCCGAATACGCAGACTGCTGGTCAACAAGCGTTTATTTTCCCGTACTCAAGGTCATTGCACCGGTATCGTAAACACGTGCTCGGAGTGCAACGCTTTATCGAAAACTCAATACAGCGATTAATCCACTCGGCTAAGACGACGGGAAATGGTATACGGACATTCCACCGAGGATCGATCTAGCACGGTCGAAGTAATATTTCAACTTATTCCGGCTAGCTATCCACTGGGCTAATTCCACTATAGAAGTTCCGAGAAAATGGCAAGTATGACAGTATGACCGTATGACAGTATGATACGATGACAGTATGACAGTATGACATCGTGTCAGTATGACAGCCTGGCATCGTGTCAGGTTTTGACAGAACGAACGTGATTCAAGATCGAGATTGGAATTGATGACGAATCGAGATATTATGAAAGATTCGGGTTTGTACATTTCGGGTCACAGAGTTGTGTTGTGACAATCGAAAAAGGTGTAGACGGAAACGTCTTCGGCCTCATAAAATCAGTTTACAGTTTGCATACAAAGCTCAACCTGACATTTCGTTCAGTGTACAGTATATAATAAAAAGATCTCGTTTCGTTGGATCAACCAAAAAGACATAATAGAATGATGTCCCTGCAACACCGGGACAGTTCCCGACAGGACTCGAACCTGTGATCTATCGCTCACTAGTGCGATCGCTCTATTCCACTGACTGCAACTCGATGCTCTGAAGCGCACTCAATGGCATCCTTGTACAGTGTGCGGGGGATCGAATTACTAGTAAACACTAGCAAGTAAAACAGAGTGCATGCTAGGATGCGATAATACAACGCGGTAGGGGTTTTGTTATCGGTCGGAACAAGGAAACAATAAGAGACTGTGATGTGGGACTTCGGATTAGGGCATTGTATCGGTTGCACCGATATTCCGATATATCGATATATCGATATATCGGAAAATATTGGCATACCAGTATCGATCGATGCCCATTTTGCGCACATTAAATCGATATATCGGCATCAATTCGCTTCGGCAGTTAAAGTGGTATGTGTTATATATGAAAAAGTGCACATAATTTTGCGATATCGAGATGTATCGTTATCGCCGATAATCGATTAGAATGAATTACATATCGAAATCGATCAATGCGCAAATTTACAACCGATACAATGCCCTGCTTCGTATCGAGGGGTGATCAGGGTGTGCGGACACTACCCCACCCGCTTATGTGGTGAAATAATTGCGTGGCACACCTGCCACGTAGTGAACACGATTCCGGCATTCCGCCCGCCCGCCCCCGCTTTGTTGAAAACGTCGCCTGACTCAAATCGCTCGGCATCATCGGGTAGCACGCACCTATTAATCGGCATTCCGCGCATGCATTAACAATCGTGACACTATAAGCACTTCGTACCGCGTTACAACGCCGCATAGTACGTCGGTTTAGTGCATATTTGACATATAGTGCAGTATGGCTTTTGTGCGATCCTGCGATTAGACATGGTACCATCGTGCAATTCGTGTTAGGTACCTTGTTGTATAATCGACAGATTATCCGACAAAACGTATACATTAGACACTCACGATATGCATCGACCGGGCTTTTACATGGGGGAGCACGAACGAAAGTTTATAGTGCCAATCTTTGGTAGCACGCACCTATTGATCGGCATTCCACGCATGCATTACCAATCGCGACACTGTAAGTACTTCGTACCGCGGTACAACGCCGCATAGTAGCGTACCACACGTATAGTGCAGTTATGCAGTATGGCTTTTGTGCGATCCTGCGATTAAACACTGTATCATGTTACAATTGTTAGGTACCTCGTTGTATAATCGATAGATTGCGTGTATCCGACCAACCGTATACATTAGACACTCACGATATGCATCGACCAGATGTTAATGTGGGAGAGCATGAACGAAAGTTTAGGGTGTTAATCTGTTAAGAATACTATCGAAAATACTATGATAAACTAATACTCAACTCGCTCATGCAATCTTGCACAATTACTATGTGTCCACGAGGGACGTATCTGCTAAAGCAGCTCTAAGCGTATTTACTAGTGGCCCAGACGGGCTCTAAAATGCAACTGGGGAAAAAAACGTCTATGGTCTAAGTGATCCAAGAGAGATCGATGCGAAAAAGAAGGTCACAATTTATCCTCAACTCAACACTGATCTTGGACTAAATTCAATGTCAAATGGCCGTGTACTTGAGAGTTGGTCTTTGTATAGGTATGTCCCAGGAGCTTCTTCACAGTGAAGCAACAAGCTAGTCCAATCCGAGGAATCCAGCTCGATGTCCACGAACACACTTCTGCACTTTCGTATAATTTCCTGCAATACAGAGTTACCCATTGGTTTCAACTGACTGATGCACAAACGTGACGGCGTCGCTCTATAACTTGTGATACGCGGAAAAAAAGTATGCTTACCTGTTTACCCTCCATAAGCTCATCGAGTTTTCTTTGAGCTTTCTCGGATTGCAAGTCATGATCGTCTAAGGCAAGCAGGACTGCAGCGCTCGCGATTTCCGAGGACGAAAACTCCAGTATTCGGACATCTGCAGAACACAAGCAATAAGTGTCACAGTCGCTGGTACCGAGCCAATATTGGAAACACAAGTAGTAGGCAACAAGATACATGAAGGGCATACCGTGACAACACTGTTGTAGGTGCTTGCTCGCGCCCATCCAGAGTTCCTTCCACACTGCCGCAGGAACACTCCATAAAGGGCACACCGAGCAAAGAAGGTGACTTATGTACGACATGGGTGTGACTGGGTTCAAATCCCAGTTCAGTAATCTAAGTATGTGTCGTTCTGCTTGAACCACGTCTTGAACACGGAATACGTTATGCGATACCGCCTGTGGCCAAACCACCAAAATCCTTCAGCACCTCAAGAACCGGGAGCCAAAAGAAAAAAACCTTTTGCTGCGCACTGAAGAAGGACGAGGATAAGAACAACAAGTTGGGAGCGAGCAAGTCGGCTGAGTGAGTCGGCATTTCTGAAGCTGCTTGCTGAACGCCGTGGATAAACGACGTGGCGCTTTGCATACCTGAATCTCAGAAACGGAATAGCATCCATTCTCTGTACAGTCAAACTTGAAGGCGACGAAAAGGCAGGCTGTTCCAAACAAGTCGAAGACCTCCTCCACATCGCCCTGAACGAAGAGTGTGTGTGAGTATGTGTGAGCATCATGGTGCAGTGCACGCGTGTATGTGCATGAAGTCGAAACAGTCGGAGCGACTCCCACGAATAGAGTTGGAGAAAGTCACCTGTATAACTTCACGGGCCATGATAGTGTCTAGATATCTTATTGCTAGGAGGGTCGTGGAAAGGCTGGTTTCAAGTTCCTTTTGGGTCTGCAACAGGCACACGTTCACACTTAATCCCACGGTGTGCTACAAATGCCAGCACTTCTCCATAGTAGTTCAAAATAGCGCAGAGATAAGTCGGATAAGTCGGTTATTAGAAGTTCATTGACGGTTTTATCAGGTTTAGTCAAGTTGCATAGATGGAACAGCCAGACTAAAGCATAGCCAAACGAAGGAGAGGCTCCAAAAGCGTGTGTTAACGCATCGTCTTAAGCCACGTTCAGGTTGTATATCAGTATCAAAGCGGTCTTCTCACCTCAAACATCCAGCGCACAATACGACGACGGTGGTCTCCCAGGCGGCAGCGTTTTGATGATCGAAGCTTTGTTAGATAGTCTGGTCCTAAAGGAAACTTTTGTTCACGATCAAATAACGACCGCACAATGTCTTCATGGCCGTCCAGCGCTTGTATAAGCCTGACTTCCTCGAAGTGAAACTCGCAGGTTGGAGAAGTGCTCCCGGGGCTTGACTGATATCTGCTCGGTATGCTGCATGGCTTGTTGTTGAGGATGCTGGCGTCCTGATCGCGCCACTCGACACCACATTCAGATACATCGCGATATGGTAGACCAGCCATGACCGAGGAGCAGGACGATGTCCGACAATAATAAATGTGGAGGTAGAACTTTACTGGAAGAGAAATAGTCCACGATCAAAAGAGGTGATGTACGTACGCACACGACACTCGTCTCAAGTTTTGGCGTTTGGAATACCTGTTTCTGTTGGAAACGCTTTTTAAATGGTATGGATAGCTGTGGGGAACAAACTGAAAATATAAATTGAGGTATATCATTATACATATTCCTATTTACAACTTATTTACAAAGGTCCAATAATAGTGCACCAGCAATTCGAATCGAAGGTGTTCTATGGATATAATTTATTCTGGACTGTAGATTTCCAGAGTGGATGATATACGCTGCTTTTTGGGGGGAACGATGTATTGGTGTGACCTGTGTATGTGTCCACGCTGTAGACGTGAGAAACCTGCCAAGTGTAGAACTTTCACACGTTAGACTTGAAATAACGGCGTGTGTCACCTTTTATCAACATTGAATGCAGTGTCACTTGGAAATTATATTGCTCGCGAAGCTGGCCGTTCATAATAGCTTGTAATAGCTTGTAATAAACATTATTCGCTTCTAATATATCGGGATGTTATGTGTCACAGTGCAGAGAGCGGAGCGATAGGTGCTGTGTCACATAACTCAGGTTATGTGACACACCGGTCTCGTCCCTGCCCAATCCGCAACACCGACCTAATGCGCAACACTTCGTATAAAACAGCCATATCGAATCGATAACCTGAAAATCGCGCTTCGGGTAAAGTTCGAGCGCGTAGGGCAGCTCCAGTAGGTGTGAAAACATACCCGGAACTTCTTCAATGGCATTGTAAGCGGAATTTTATTGAGCTTTGCAGCCACAACTGTGGCTTCAAGGAGTGTTTTAGCTTGTATAAAACTGCATATATAGACACTTTTTTCGAGATATAGACGTTGGGAAGCTCAAAAATGTCAGGAAATAGCTCGTCTCGACCTAAGAGGTATATGCCCCTTGCCGGTTTTTCGTATTTCGCTTTGAATCTTGCGATTTATGTCCTTCACTGTGTTGGACTCTTTCAACGCATCATCTATCGTTCTTGCAGATCATGTGCGATTGTTCCTATGAAAAAGACGGACCTCAAGGACCAAAGATTTCGTGCGAAGTCCGCTGCGAAGAGCTACTTGAAATCTGCACTTGATATGCATCCACATTGTGGCCACATCCGCTAAAGCTTCATCATAGCTTCATAGATCTTTGAGATGGCGGGTATTGACCCGAGTCTGTTGTGTAATTATTTTTCTTTATATGCGAGATCATGGAGTGAAGCCCTCACCCATAATTATGATTTGTACTATGTGTATCTTAATTGAATTGCTTATGAATGATATCTTGATGTGCTAGGCCAACATGGTTTGTAATATGGTTCGATAATATCCTATCATATCTTCATATTGCCAATTCCTCTAGAGATTTATTGCAGGTTGTCGTTAGGGAGCTATGCGGTGGCAAGCGCTAGTGGAACCCCCTCCTCGACGCACATACTCATGTGGAATGTATTTATGTAGATGCAATCGATATACGATAACGATGTGTCCTATCGATGATCAAAACTAGATGCATCATATAACCGCATGGTGCATGCAATGAATAACTAGCCGACTCCTGTGCCCAATCCTTTTTGTGAGACGAATCTCAGATAGTGGGATGAAGCCCCTCACATGTGATGATGAAATTTAGTGCCGGCAGGTCATATAGATGGGTTATGCATGTTCGCTTGATGTGATAGGACTATTTTTCGAGATTCTATGACCGTTTTATACAATGACGATTTCTGTTGCGTATTAGGTAAATGGCATTTTCCAGCGAATGCGACCCCCTCATGTTCTAACATGCTATTTCGGTAGTAAATGCATTCCGTTGATGCCTACCCGTTGAAATATAGTCCCTTGGGGTCATGTAGATGTGTGCAAAGGTGTCATATGCCATGATCGGTCAAATATTCTCCGAAATATGACCATTTTATACAAAGGTGTTGATAATTGGGCATGAACGAGATAGGTGCTGTGTCACATAACTCAGGTTATGTGACACACCGGACCGAGGGTCCCGGTCAGGCAGTATAAGGTTGCGAACTCCCAGAGAGTTCGGCTCCGGTGTTTGATCATATTTCGGATTCAGGGTATTATTTTGAACTGTGATTTTCTGCGTGTTGTATATATTCGGTGTATCGGTTTTTTAGCAGTATGGACGAAATCTCTGACGCTCAGTTAGAAGAAAAGATTGCGGCCGTAAAAGGATCCGTTGAGTACGCAACCTATAAGGCCAAGTTGAATGAGACTATCCCGAAGCTTTCCGACGATGACAAAAATCTTCAATCGTATCTCGTTGCGCTTGTCCACGAGCAGCGCAATCGTTCCTCGAATCAGCCAGGAAAGTTAGACGCAATTCTTCAGTCAGTAGGGGCGAGAGCGCCCGAAAAACGTAAGCTTCAGCGCCCCACAGCTTGGACCGCAGGCGGTTTTGTTCACTCCAAGCAAGGTGGATCAAAATCGGAAGACCTTTCGTGCAAGCGCCAGTTCGAGACGCTAGACAAAGCGGATGACGTCTTCTTCAGCGTTAAGCAGCAGTTGGAAGGCTTGGAGCAGCCAGCGTCAATGGCTGAAGAGGAGTTGACGAAAATCAAGAAGATAAAAGCTGCAGTCGAGGAAGGTATGCTCTGGGCTGAAACCCAAGCTCAAGTGGTAGATATTGCGTTCAAATTCGGATGGCCTACCGCCCAAGAGTTTGAGGGAGAGCCAGTAGTTGTCACAGAGGAGCAAGAAAAGAGGCTCAAGCAAGCCAAGAAGGCAGTGGCTGAACGCTACGCTAAGATTGAGAAGGAGAAAGCTGGGAAAAAGAATTTGAACAAGCCTTTTGTTGGGGGGCGTCACCTCCCTAATCGCGAGCAGCCCAATCAAGGAAGGGCGTGTTTCATATGTGGCAATCCCAATCATATCTCTCCCAACTGTCCCCAGAATCGTAATGGAAAAGGGAAAGGGAAGTGAGAAGGTGTTATTCACCTTGAGGCAAGTAGTGCCAACGAATGAAACTTCGGCTTATCGCCTTAGAGGACTTGCGTGGCTTATTGCCCGCGGTATTATTGCTTATCGCGGTAATTGGGCAGTGGCCCTTACGTAATTGTCGGAATTGCTTCTCAATTTGTCTCGATGAAAGTAAATCCAATGCAAATCGTGCTTGCAGAGCTCACAACGTGGCTTGCTGTTAACGGATTTCGTAGCTGCTTAACGCAGTGTTGTGGCAATGCTTTATGTTTGCTCGGTGTGCTTAATTTCGGAGTGTACCCACACTCGATCACACGTTTCCAGGATTGTGACGTGTTGCTTGCGGAACTTGCTTGCCCGCGTTGAGTTGCCGCAATTCAATCTTCATAATGGAAGCATAGCACACTTAGGCACGCGACACGGAGTGTTTTTCCAGTGTACTTGTCGTCCGATCCTTGTTCTCTCTTTTAGTTAGCTTAGTAGGTTCAGTTTTGTTTGCAGAATTCCACGACTGCCCGTCCGAGTTCGACGAGGCGGCAGTCCCTGCAGTTTCCACGGCTGCTCCTAAGATTACAGGCAGGCTTCGGCAGCGGTCAGGCTTCTGGCGGTCCTTTGCTTCAGCTCTAGTGGTGACCTGGGTGCTGTTCGGAGTGCCACTCACGTGGATCAACGGCCCTCCACCTAGCAGTTTCTTTCCCAACTCTCCGACAGCTTTGGCAGAGGAGGAGTTCGTGACAGAGGCAGTGCTAGGCTTGGTTCGGTCTGGCGCGGCTGAGGAATGGTTCACACGTCCGGAGGTTATCTCCCCTCTTGCGGTGGCATATAGAGACACAGGCCCAGACAGCCCACCTAAGAAAAGGCTGATCTGGAACGGCAGGTATGTCAACTCGTTCATAGTGGTCCAGAAATTCAAGTATGAGTCTCTGGCTATTGTGAGGGACTTGCTCGGTTGGTATGGCACCTTGTGGTCTTTTGACCTGACCTCTGGCTATCACCACGTGGAGTTACACAGTGACTTTCACACATATGTGGCTTTTAGCTGGAAGGGCAGGTTTTATGTCTTCAAAGCCCTCCCTTTCGGTCTGGCACCTGCCCCTTTCTTCTTCACCAAAATCACCAACGAGCTGGCCGCTCGGTGGAGGAGGCAGGGTGCAGGCTTGGTTCACTATCTTGATGATTTCCTGTTTATTCAGGGACGGTCTGGCAGGCCTTTTGCAGTTGAGCAGGCTTCAGTTCTTCAGGACGTTGAGGACAGTGGCTTCCTGATTAACAAGGAGAAGTCCACACTGGACTTTCAACAGCTGATTGAGTTCTTAGGTGTCGGCATTGATTCAGTAAGAGGAGTCTTCTTTGTTCCACAAAAGAAGTGGGACTCCTTTCAGGCCCGGGTGGCATTCACACTCAGCAGGCAGTGGACCTCACCCCGGGAACTTTCCCGTCTGGCAGGGAAGATCCAGAGTTTCACTTTGGCTTTAGGCAAGGTGTGCCAGATGTTCTCCCGAGAGATGTATTTTGAGGTGGAGAGTCACTCCTCGTGGGACAGGCCTATTCCACTCACGGAGGCAGTGGCAGGGGAGCTCAGGTTCTGGCAGTCAGTGCAAAGGCGGCAATTCGAAGCCCCTATCTGGCCGGTATTTTTGGCTTTTAGGAACAGGATGTGGACGGATGCGGGCGGCACAGGCTGGGGTGCAGTACTCGAGGCAGTCACAGGCAGGCTTGAGCAGGTGGCACGAGGGCACTTGTCACTGGCAGAGAGAGATGCTTCCTCCACGCACAGGGAGATGGTTGGCTACCTGCAGGCTCTTCGGTCCTTCTCAGGATTCGTTCAGGGCAGCACACTGAAGCTGTACACAGACTCCCAGGCGGGCTGCCAGATCCTTGAGAAGGGTTGCAGTTCCAAGCACGCCTTGCACAGGCTTGTGGTGGACATTTTTTGGGAGTGCACCAGGCTCGGGGTGTCCTTGTACCCGGTGTGGGTGCCTCGGGAGCTTAATGCTCAGGCAGACTACTTGGCTGGCATTTATGATGGTGATGACTGGCAGCTGAACCCGCACTGGTTCCACTGGCTCGACAGTCTGTGGGGCCCTCACACGGTTGACCGCTTTGGCACAGACAAGAACGCACTTCTCCCGCGGTTCAACAGCAGGTGGTGGTGCCCGGGCTCGGAGAACGTTGACTGTTTCTCTCTGACAGACTGGTGGCTGGAGAACAACTGGTGCAACCCTCCCTTCGGCATGGTCGGCAGGCTCTTGGAGGTGCTTAGGAGGTTCTCGGCGGTGGCTACAATCATCGTGCCGTACTGGACGGGCAGGCATTGGTGGCCTCTTATCTGCCCGGACGGGCAGAACTTTGCTCCCTTTATCAGGGACTGGAGGGAGCTTCCACGGGACACGGCAGAGGCGCTTTTTCTGCCAGGGGCCGGTCGGGCTAATGAGAGAGCCGTGGGCCCGCCTAACTTCAGGGTGTTGGCGCTGCGGGTGGACTACTCGGCTTGAGCAGGAGGGCACCTAGAGTCGGCCTTCTGGCGGCAGGTGGAGGTCAGCCCCAGGGACCCGTTGGAGCAGGAGCTGCTGAGGAGCATGAAGACCGATATGGTGACCACCAGGGCGGTGGGCAGCTGGTGCAACAGCTACTTGGGAGCATTCGGCAGGTTTTCCAGATGGTGCAGGGAAAGGCAGCCCCCGCGGGATCCATGCCCAGCATTGGCAGTCACAGTGGCTTTGTACCTGCGGTTCCTGACAGACAGAGCAGAGACTTACTCGGTGGTCAAGACGGCATCAGGAGCTATTTTTTCAGTGCACGAGGTGGCTCTGGTTCCGAGAGATCAGAACCCCACCAAGTCGGAGCTGTGCAAGGCAGTGAGGGAGCAGGCCAAGAGGAAGTTTGGCTTGGGGGTGAAGAACCGCAAGGCAGCCATGCCCGTGGCTCTGTTGGCAGTCGGTATCAGGTTGTACCATTCAGACAGTAAGGGTTGCTTCTCCATCATCAGGCTGACCGTGGCATGCATGGGGGCAGTCATGTGGGCGGGGTGCCTGCGGTATTCGGACATGAAGATGGTCTGGGTGGGGGCCATGAGGTTCTACAGCACACATATGGTGTTTTTGCTCTGCCACAGGAAGAATGATCAGTACAGAGACGGTGACGTGGTGTATGTCTCCCGCGGCTCGGGAAAGCACTTCTGCCCAGTGGACTTAGCAGAGACACTCATCGAGGCAGGGCAGTTGTCAGGAGCTGTGAATCTCTTCCAGGGTTGGGACGGTAGGAAAGCGGTGAGGGATCCTCAGGTGCCGTTGAACGGCAGGCACATGGACTATCATGTGTGCAGGCGGGAAATAGTCCGCATGGTGGCTCAGGGTACTGGTAAGACGGAGGAAGAGGTCCGCCAGGTCTTCGGGACCCAGAGCATGCGGTCAGGCGGTGCCACTGTGGTGGCCCGTAAGGTGTCCTTCGAGGACTTCATGCGGCATGGGCACTGGATGACTGCGTCGGCAGCCACGAGGTACATTGAGCCGTCCACCGAGGAGCGGGTGGCAGTCACCGTGGCAGCTGACTACTAGATTGTTTGCATGTGGAGCACTAATTGCGACAGTGCTGTAGGAGTGACACTGATGTGTCCTGGCCATTATGTGTGCCTGCGGGCTATTATTGGTATATATTACCTGCAGACTGATCTTTGTTTTGTCTCCGTGACATGCTCTTGCTTTACAGATGTGATTATTGGTTAGCTAGGGTAGCTAGGGTAGCTAGGGGGGACCTGCAGGGCAGGTGTGTCACATAACGGGATGTTATGTGTCACAGTGCAGAGAGCGGAGCGATAGGTGCTGTGTCACATAACTCAGGTTATGTGACACACCGGACCGAGGGTCCCGGTCAGGCAGTATAAGGTTGCGAACTCCCAGAGAGTTCGGCTCCGGTGTTTGATCATATTTCGGATTCAGGGTATTATTCCCGCCCTCCGCCCTTCTGCTGAGATCCATGATATATTTTTGGCAATAATAAGTTTCATCTCTTGTTGATTCGCTGACGGTTCCGCCTTGACCGTCTTTGTTGTGGCACTAATAACTTTAGATTATTAGTGCCCTCCTATACCCTATTTCCGTGACATGCTCTTGCTTTTGACAGAACGAACGTGATTCAAGATCGAGATTGGAATTGATGACGAATCGAGATATTATGAAAGATTCGGGTTTGTACATTTCGGGTCACAGAGTTGTGTTGTGACAATCGAAAAAGGTGTAGACGGAAACGTCTTCGGCCTCATAAAATCAGTTTACAGTTTGCATACAAAGCTCAACCTGACATTTCGTTCAGTGTACAGTATATAATAAAAAGATCTCGTTTCGTTGGATCAACCAAAAAGACATAATAGAATGATGTCCCTGCAACACCGGGACAGTTCCCGACAGGACTCGAACCTGTGATCTATCGCTCACTAGTGCGATCGCTCTATTCCACTGACTGCAACTCGATGCTCTGAAGCGCACTCAATGGCATCCTTGTACAGTGTGCGGGGGATCGAATTACTAGTAAACACTAGCAAGTAAAACAGAGTGCATGCTAGGATGCGATAATACAACGCGGTAGGGGTTTTGTTATCGGTCGGAACAAGGAAACAATAAGAGACTGTGATGTGGGACTTCGGATTAGGGCATTGTATCGGTTGCACCGATATTCCGATATATCGATATATCGATATATCGGAAAATATTGGCATACCAGTATCGATCGATGCCCGTTTTGCGCACATTAAATCGATATATCGGCATCAATTCGCTTCGGCAGTTAAAGTGGTATGTGTTATATATGAAAAAGTGCACATAATTTTGCGATATCGAGATGTATCGTTATCGCCGATAATCGATTAGAATGAATTACATATCGAAATCGATCAATGCGCAAATTTACAACCGATACAATGCCCTGCTTCGTATCGAGGGGTGATCAGGGTGTGCGGACACTACCCCACCCGCTTATGTGGTGAAATAATTGCGTGGCACACCTGCCACGTAGTGAACACGATTCCGGCATTCCGCCCGCCCGCCCCCGCTTTGTTGAAAACGTCGCCTGACTCAAATCGCTCGGCATCATCGGGTAGCACGCACCTATTAATCGGCATTCCGCGCATGCATTAACAATCGTGACACTATAAGCACTTCGTACCGCGTTACAACGCCGCATAGTACGTCGGTTTAGTGCATATTTGACATATAGTGCAGTATGGCTTTTGTGCGATCCTGCGATTAGACATGGTACCATCGTGCAATTCGTGTTAGGTACCTTGTTGTATAATCGACAGATTATCCGACAAAACGTATACATTAGACACTCACGATATGCATCGACCGGGCTTTTACATGGGGGAGCACGAACGAAAGTTTATAGTGCCAATCTTTGGTAGCACGCACCTATTGATCGGCATTCCACGCATGCATTACCAATCGCGACACTGTAAGTACTTCGTACCGCGGTACAACGCCGCATAGTAGCGTACCACACGTATAGTGCAGTTATGCAGTATGGCTTTTGTGCGATCCTGCGATTAAACACTGTATCATGTTACAATTGTTAGGTACCTCGTTGTATAATCGATAGATTGCGTGTATCCGACCAACCGTATACATTAGACACTCACGATATGCATCGACCAGATGTTAATGTGGGAGAGCATGAACGAAAGTTTAGGGTGTTAATCTGTTAAGAATACTATCGAAAATACTATGATAAACTAATACTCAACTCGCTCATGCAATCTTGCACAATTACTATGTGTCCACGAGGGACGTATCTGCTAAAGCAGCTCTAAGCGTATTTACTAGTGGCCCAGACGGGCTCTAAAATGCAACTGGGGAAAAAAACGTCTATGGTCTAAGTGATTCAAGAGAGATCGATGCGAAAAAGAAGGTCACAATTTATCCTCAACTCAACACTGATCTTGGACTAAATTCAATGTCAAATGGCCGTGTACTTGAGAGTTGGTCTTTGTATAGGTATGTCCCAGGAGCTTCTTCACAGTGAAGCAACAAGCTAGTCCAATCCGAGGAATCCAGCTCGATGTCCACGAACACACTTCTGCACTTTCGTATAATTTCCTGCAATACAGAGTTACCCATTGGTTTCAACTGACTGATGCACAAACGTGACGGCGTCGCTCTATAACTTGTGATACGCGGAAAAAAAGTATGCTTACCTGTTTACCCTCCATAAGCTCATCGAGTTTTCTTTGAGCTTTCTCGGATTGCAAGTCATGATCGTCTAAGGCAAGCAGGACTGCAGCGCTCGCGATTTCCGAGGACGAAAACTCCAGTATTCGGACATCTGCAGAACACAAGCAATAAGTGTCACAGTCGCTGGTACCGAGCCAATATTGGAAACACAAGTAGTAGGCAACAAGATACATGAAGGGCATACCGTGACAACACTGTTGTAGGTGCTTGCTCGCGCCCATCCAGAGTTCCTTCCACACTGCCGCAGGAACACTCCATAAAGGGCACACCGAGCAAAGAAGGTGACTTATGTACGACATGGGTGTGACTGGGTTCAAATCCCAGTTCAGTAATCTAAGTATGTGTCGTTCTGCTTGAACCACGTCTTGAACACGGAATACGTTATGCGATACCGCCTGTGGCCAAACCACCAAAATCCTTCAGCACCTCAAGAACCGGGAGCCAAAAGAAAAAAACCTTTTGCTGCGCACTGAAGAAGGACGAGGATAAGAACAACAAGTTGGGAGCGAGCAAGTCGGCTGAGTGAGTCGGCATTTCTGAAGCTGCTTGCTGAACGCCGTGGATAAACGACGTGGCGCTTTGCATACCTGAATCTCAGAAACGGAATAGCATCCATTCTCTGTACAGTCAAACTTGAAGGCGACGAAAAGGCAGGCTGTTCCAAACAAGTCGAAGACCTCCTCCACATCGCCCTGAACGAAGAGTGTGTGTGAGTATGTGTGAGCATCATGGTGCAGTGCACGCGTGTATGTGCATGAAGTCGAAACAGTCGGAGCGACTCCCACGAATAGAGTTGGAGAAAGTCACCTGTATAACTTCACGGGCCATGATAGTGTCTAGATATCTTATTGCTAGGAGGGTCGTGGAAAGGCTGGTTTCAAGTTCCTTTTGGGTCTGCAACAGGCACACGTTCACACTTAATCCCACGGTGTGCTACAAATGCCAGCACTTCTCCATAGTAGTTCAAAATAGCGCAGAGATAAGTCGGATAAGTCGGTTATTAGAAGTTCATTGACGGTTTTATCAGGTTTAGTCAAGTTGCATAGATGGAACAGCCAGACTAAAGCATAGCCAAACGAAGGAGAGGCTCCAAAAGCGTGTGTTAACGCATCGTCTTAAGCCACGTTCAGGTTGTATATCAGTATCAAAGCGGTCTTCTCACCTCAAACATCCAGCGCACAATACGACGACGGTGGTCTCCCAGGCGGCAGCGTTTTGATGATCGAAGCTTTGTTAGATAGTCTGGTCCTAAAGGAAACTTTTGTTCACGATCAAATAACGACCGCACAATGTCTTCATGGCCGTCCAGCGCTTGTATAAGCCTGACTTCCTCGAAGTGAAACTCGCAGGTTGGAGAAGTGCTCCCGGGGCTTGACTGATATCTGCTCGGTATGCTGCATGGCTTGTTGTTGAGGATGCTGGCGTCCTGATCGCGCCACTCGACACCACATTCAGATACATCGCGATATGGTAGACCAGGCATGACCGAGGAGCAGGACGATGTCCGACAATAATAAATGTGGAGGTAGAACTTTACTGGAAGAGAAATAGTCCACGATCAAAAGAGGTGATGTACGTACGCACACGACACTCGTCTCAAGTTTTGGCGTTTGGAATACCTGTTTCTGTTGGAAACGCTTTTTAAATGGTATGGATAGCTGTGGGGAACAAACTGAAAATATAAATTGAGGTATATCATTATACATATTCCTATTTACAACTTATTTACAAAGGTCCAATAATAGTGCACCAGCAATTCGAATCGAAGGTGTTCTATGGATATAATTTATTCTGGACTGTAGATTTCCAGAGTGGATGATATACGCTGCTTTTTGGGGGGAACGATGTATTGGTGTGACCTGTGTATGTGTCCACGCTGTAGACGTGAGAAACCTGCCAAGTGTAGAACTTTCACACGTTAGACTTGAAATAACGGCGTGTGTCACCTTTTATCAACATTGAATGCAGTGTCACTTGGAAATTATATTGCTCGCGAAGCTGGCCGTTCATAATAGCTTGTAATAGCTTGTAATAAACATTATTCGCTTCTAATATATCGGGATGTTATGTGTCACAGTGCAGAGAGCGGAGCGATAGGTGCTGTGTCACATAACTCAGGTTATGTGACACACCGGACCGAGGGTCCCGGTCAGGCAGTATAAGGTTGCGAACTCCCAGAGAGTTCGGCTCCGGTGTTTGATCATATTTCGGATTCAGGGTATTATTTTGAACTGTGATTTTCTGCGTGTTGTATATATTCGGTGTATCGGTTTTTTAGCAGTATGGACGAAATCTCTGACGCTCAGTTAGAAGAAAAGATTGCGGCCGTAAAAGGATCCGTTGAGTACGCAACCTATAAGGCCAAGTTGAATGAGACTATCCCGAAGCTTTCCGACGATGACAAAAATCTTCAATCGTATCTCGCTGCGCTTGTCCACGAGCAGCGCAATCGTTCCTCGAATCAGCCAGGAAAGTTAGACGCAATTCTTCAGTCAGTAGGGGCGAGAGCGCCCGAAAAACGTAAGCTTCAGCGCCCCACAGCTTGGACCGCAGGCGGTTTTGTTCACTCCAAGCAAGGTGGATCAAAATCGGAAGACCTTTCGTGCAAGCGCCAGTTCGAGACGCTAGACAAAGCGGATGACGTCTTCTTCAGCGTTAAGCAGCAGTTGGAAGGCTTGGAGCAGCCAGCGTCAATGGCTGAAGAGGAGTTGACGAAAATCAAGAAGATAAAAGCTGCAGTCGAGGAAGGTATGCTCTGGGCTGAAACCCAAGCTCAAGTGGTAGATATTGCGTTCAAATTCGGATGGCCTACCGCCCAAGAGTTTGAGGGAGAGCCAGTAGTTGTCACAGAGGAGCAAGAAAAGAGGCTCAAGCAAGCCAAGAAGGCAGTGGCTGAACGCTACGCTAAGATTGAGAAGGAGAAAGCTGGGAAAAAGAATTTGAACAAGCCTTTTGTTGGGGGGCGTCACCTCCCTAATCGCGAGCAGCCCAATCAAGGAAGGGCGTGTTTCATATGTGGCAATCCCAATCATATCTCTCCCAACTGTCCCCAGAATCGTAATGGAAAAGGGAAAGGGAAGTGAGAAGGTGTTATTCACCTTGAGGCAAGTAGTGCCAACGAATGAAACTTCGGCTTATCGCCTTAGAGGACTTGCGTGGCTTATTGCCCGCGGTATTATTGCTTATCGCGGTAATTGGGCAGTGGCCCTTACGTAATTGTCGGAATTGCTTCTCAATTTGTCTCGATGAAAGTAAATCCAATGCAAATCGTGCTTGCAGAGCTCACAACGTGGCTTGCTGTTAACGGATTTCGTAGCTGCTTAACGCAGTGTTGTGGCAATGCTTTATGTTTGCTCGGTGTGCTTAATTTCGGAGTGTACCCACACTCGATCACACGTTTCCAGGATCGTGACGTGTTGCTTGCGGAACTTGCTTGCCCGCGTTGAGTTGCCGCAATTCAATCTTCATAATGGAAGCATAGCACACTTAGGCACGCGACACGGAGTGTTTTTCCAGTGTACTTGTCGTCCGATCCTTGTTCTCTCTTTTAGTTAGCTTAGTAGGTTCAGTTTTGTTTGCAGAATTCCACGACTGCCCGTCCGAGTTCGACGAGGCGGCAGTCCCTGCAGTTTCCACGGCTGCTCCTAAGATTACAGGCAGGCTTCGGCAGCGGTCAGGCTTCTGGCGGTCCTTTGCTTCAGCTCTAGTGGTGACCTGGGTGCTGTTCGGAGTGCCACTCACGTGGATCAACGGCCCTCCACCTAGCAGTTTCTTTCCCAACTCTCCGACAGCTTTGGCAGAGGAGGAGTTCGTGACAGAGGCAGTGCTAGGCTTGGTTCAGTCTGGTGCGGCTGAGGAATGGTTCACACGTCCGGAGGTTATCTCCCCTCTTGCGGTGGCATATAGAGACACAGGCCCAGACAGCCCACCTAAGAAAAGGCTGATCTGGAACGGCAGGTATGTCAACTCGTTCATAGTGGTCCAGAAATTCAAGTATGAGTCTCTGGCTATTGTGAGGGACTTGCTCGGTTGGTATGGCACCTTGTGGTCTTTTGACCTGACCTCTGGCTATCACCACGTGGAGTTACACAGTGACTTTCACACATATGTGGCTTTTAGCTGGAAGGGCAGGTTTTATGTCTTCAAAGCCCTCCCTTTCGGTCTGGCACCTGCCCCTTTCTTCTTCACCAAAATCACCAACGAGCTGGCCGCTCGGTGGAGGAGGCAGGGTGCAGGCTTGGTTCACTATCTTGATGATTTCCTGTTTATTCAGGGACGGTCTGGCAGGCCTTTTGCAGTTGAGCAGGCTTCAGTTCTTCAGGACGTTGAGGACAGTGGCTTCCTGATTAACAAGGAGAAGTCCACACTGGACTTTCAACAGCTGATTGAGTTCTTAGGTGTCGGCATTGATTCAGTAAGAGGAGTCTTCTTTGTTCCACAAAAGAAGTGGGACTCCTTTCAGGCCCGGGTGGCATTCACACTCAGCAGGCAGTGGACCTCACCCCGGGAACTTTCCCGTCTGGCAGGGAAGATCCAGAGTTTCACTTTGGCTTTAGGCAAGGTGTGCCAGATGTTCTCCCGAGAGATGTATTTTGAGGTGGAGAGTCACTCCTCGTGGGACAGGCCTATTCCACTCACGGAGGCAGTGGCAGGGGAGCTCAGGTTCTGGCAGTCAGTGCAGAGGCGGCAAATCGAAGCCCCTATCTGGCCGGTATTTTTGGCTTTCAGGAACAGGATGTGGACGGATGCGGGCGGCACAGGCTGGGGTGCAGTACTCGAGGCAGTCACAGGCAGGCTTGAGCAGGTGGCACGAGGGCACTTGTCACTGGCAGAGAGAGATGCTTCCTCCACGCACAGGGAGATGGTTGGCTACCTGCAGGCTCTTCGGTCCTTCTCAGGATTCGTTCAGGGCAGCACACTGAAGCTGTACACAGACTCCCAGGCGGGCTGCCAGATCCTTGAGAAGGGTTGCAGTTCCAAGCACGCCTTGCACAGGCTTGTGGTGGACATTTTTTGGGAGTGCACCAGGCTCGGGGTGTCCCTTGTACCCGGTGTGGGTGCCTCGGGAGCTTAATGCTCAGGCAGACTACTTGGCTGGCATTTATGATGGTGATGACTGGCAGCTGAACCCGCACTGGTTCCACTGGCTCGACAGTCTGTGGGGCCCTCACACGGTTGACCGCTTTGGCACAGACAAGAACGCACTTCTCCCGCGGTTCAACAGCAGGTGGTGGTGCCCAGGCTCGGAGAACGTTGACTGTTTCTCTCTGACAGACTGGTGGCTGGAGAACAACTGGTGCAACCCTCCCTTCGGCATGGTCGGCAGGCTCTTGGAGGTGCTTAGGAGGTTCTCGGCGGTGGCTACAATCATCGTGCCGTACTGGACGGGCAGGCATTGGTGGCCTCTTATCTGCCCGGACGGGCAGAACTTTGCTCCCTTTATCAGGGACTGGAGGGAGCTTCCACGGGACACGGCAGAGGCGCTTTTTCTGCCAGGGGCCGGTCGGGCTAATGAGAGAGCCGTGGGCCCGCCTAACTTCAGGGTGTTGGCGCTGCGGGTGGACTACTCGGCTTGAGCAGGAGGGCACCTAGAGTCGGCCTTCTGGCGGCAGGTGGAGGTCAGCCCCAGGGACCCGTTGGAGCAGGAGCTGCTGAGGAGCATGAAGACCGATATGGTGACCACCAGGGCGGTGGGCAGCTGGTGCAACAGCTACTTGGGAGCATTCGGCAGGTTTTCCAGATGGTGCAGGGAAAGGCAGCCCCCGCGGGATCCATGCCCAGCATTGGCAGTCACAGTGGCTTTGTACCTGCGGTTCCTGACGGACAGAGCAGAGACTTACTCGGTGGTCAAGACGGCATCAGGAGCTATTTTTTCAGTGCACGAGGTGGCTCTGGTTCCGAGAGATCAGAACCCCACCAAGTCGGAGCCGTGTGTCACCTTTTATCAACATTGAATGCAGTGTCACTTGGAAATTATATTGCTCGCGAAGCTGGCCGTTCATAATAGCTTGTAATAGCTTGTAATAAACATTATTCGCTTCTAATATATCGCGAAGAGTTATCAATCTCTTCATTAATCTACCCCGCTGCACTAGGTTTTCACAGTGTAAAGCGCTTAAGAAGCGCGAACGGAAGCGGACAGATTCCAGAAAGATACCGGTGCGATTTCGATAACGGTTTAGATGTCCTTCTGATTTAATCGAACGGCTGTTCGGAATTTGTAAACAGTGAAAAATATGATTCGCATCTGAGGAATCGAAAAGGAATCCGTCGCGCTTTTCATTACACTCTTAATACGCCATATGGCCTCTCGTTTATACAAGTGCTTATGGCAGCGTCGCAGATGTGGTGGTGCCCAATCACAATGAAATGCAAGCCCTATATGATACTTGAAAGGTGATAATTTTATAATTGATAAATGATAATAGGAGTTTTTGGATAACAGATTCGAGATGGCATTCAGATGAAGTGATGAACTGCGTTTAGGTTTACATTAGATATCGAACGCGCGAGAGTAGCAGTGGCAGTCGCATGAGCGTTGCAGCGGCTGCTCGTGATGACGCCGACGCTGCTCGTGAATCGGTTCTTAAAGCCAGAAACGCCGGAAATTTCTGGTGGATCGATCGACGTTTCTGGTGGACCAAATGTCTCACTGTAACAATAGCCAAACACTCGCTTTTATGGCGGATCGGACGGCAGAAATTCGGTGGCCTTGGGCCAATTCCGATGGCCTCCGGCCACTATAAGAACAACGCTGCCTTTTGCTTGGGTATGGGACGCCTGCGCCTGTGACGCCTGGAACGCTGGGAGGGAAGAGGAGGGCACGCATAAAGCCGGGTCGTATATAAATAATAAAAGCTAAAGGGGTCGGTGAACTGTCGGATGTCGATGTCGGTGACGCATCATATATAAATATATATATAACAGAAGAGAAATAAGTTTGAAAAAAACATAGTGGGGGGTTTTGTACCCCCCCCCTCACTTGGCCGCGTCCGGAAAGTGAGGGGGTGGGGGGGACTTGGGACTTGTGAGCACCGTGAGAAGCGGTGGGGGTGGGGGTGACTTGGGACTTGCCGATGCGGTAGTGGGGAAACTTCGCTTAATGCTGGATGTGACACACCGTGTGTCACTTCCTGTATCTGTACTACGAGTACTCAGTACAATACGGGTGTCACAGGTTTAGGGTTTCCGGCTAAAGCCGAGGTTTCAGTATGTTTATATACACTTAGAGAAATACCGAAAGTGAAAGCACAATCTGAGCATAGCCAGATATATATCCGAGACTATATATCTAACAGGTTATGGTGCGCCAGGCACCTTCCACTACTTTTGGTAGCATGATTGGCTAAACGCCTCCGCTTGGTGGGGCGTTGGGGGTCCCATTTGATGGTTGCGACATGAGGACTCGCGGTTGAGGCACGTGCTGGATACGGCACGCCGACAGTGTCATCATCATCTGTGTCATCACCGATACGGTTCGACTACTATGACTTCTTCACTGTCATCAGCGCCATCTCCGATATCGACTTCGGTAGTCAGACAGTTCATAGCATCTGTCATTTCACATCTGACACCTTAGGGGCTGTCATCACATTCTTTCGGCGGAAGCTATAACACTTCGTATTATCTTGTGTATAGCTTCACAGTTTCACGGTTGACATATGCGAGCGTAGCACCTTGTCTTGTAGTGCTTCACTGTGTGTTTGTTCTCACAGGTTTGCGCCCACCACCGGCCTAAGGTGGTTATTTAAAACCGCCAATTATGGCTGGCTAAAGCCTTTATAGGGGCTCGGGGCTGAAGATCGGGGCATGAGGTTCTAGGACGCACTAGTCACGAAAGGGGTAGAGTGAGAGAGAGGATGATTTTCCGTACGTGAGCACAATTGCCTAGGATTAAGATGGACCGGTCTAGCTAGCCGCAGTCTCCGAAGCAGCACGCGCGTCAACATCAAGCCTCACGACACGATCGCCACCCTCTCTTACCCTACCTCCTTTCGCGGCTGTAAAATTTGAACCTTTGACCCCGCATTTGAAGCCCCTCCCCTTATTTTTTATAGATTGTTCAAGTGTAAATTTGTTTTCTCTTGGCGAGAACTTTATTGTGCATTTTTTAGAACCTTGGTCACCGAACATTTTGAATTCTTGGATTTTAGTGACTAACGCTCGAACACCGCGACTGTAAATTTCGGCATGGCCTCTACACCTTACCAACTGATGGCGCCAGCGAGGTTGAGAGCACATCCGGCTGGTGCCTCCAAGAGGCAATTGCAATTCGATCAACTGGTGCCCACACCGGTTGCGGCTTCATCACAACAGTCAGCGGCTGAAAAGAAATTTGATTCTGAGTCGGCTGCTTTCCTAGATGACCACCAGAAGATCGAGGCGCTTGTGAGAGGAATTAAATCTAAGCTGTGTGGCAAGGGTGATGCCATTGACGAGTGGAGGTTTTGCGGTGACGAGTCTAATGCTCGCTCACTGCTTGACTCCCTCGTTGAAGAGCTCACCTCGCGCCTCACGCGGTTTAACACCCTCTTCACACATGCCTTCCGGCTGGACGACGTTACCGCCACGGTGATGCCCAACGCAAACAAACTCCTTAAGGAGTTGTTGGAGTATCTCTGTGGCGGTCCAGCGCTCGCTTCAGTGCGGGAGGCACACCGTTACTTCCCTGACGACGGCAAAGTTATCTTAATTGCCTTAGTCAGGGACGTAATGCCTGACCTCGAAGATTTCGACAAGACGGACTTCATCTTTACCCCGACAGTAGAGGTCCCGGCAGGAGTGAACCCCAAACAGTTCATCAAAGCGTTCACTGACGCAGTCAGTAACGCTGCGACGGACTTGGGGCAACACTCCAGCCTCGACATCTCGAGGGAGGATGCTGTACGTTTGTTTCTCCGTCGCACATGTCCCGTCACCTACAAACAGGTGCACGAGGACTACGCGATTGAGAAGGTCAAAACACAGGCAGAGCTGACCCTGGTGAGCTGTGGACTCGCGATTCAGCGGGTCTACAACACACTAGGGAAAGCGAAGCAACTAACAAGCGCATTTTACAATGATGCAGGGCACCGCCACGGTGAACGTGGCGGTCTGGACCCCAGGGGAGCCCCTGACCTACGCCCTACCCGCCCGCGTGATGTTTACTATCCTGGACGGTCTTCTCACCCCTTTAAGGGGAAGGGGAAGAATTTCCGTTTTGCTGCCTCCCCCTTGCCGAAGGGGGGGAATTGGCCGCAGGGAATCCGCAGGAAGGGGAAAGGCAAAGGCAAGGGCAAGAAGGGCAAGGGGCAGAAGCAGAAGTCCCGAGTCACCTTCCACCCGGGTTCCAAACAGTTCTACGGCAACTGTTGGTCCTGCGGTGGGAGGCACCGCCAGGCAGATTGCACACACATGCAGCACCTGGCGGCACACTCCATGCGGCTTGACCCCGAGGCTCTGGCCGAAGGGGCCTTCACCGATGTTCTGGCAGCTCGCTACCAGGCAGCTTACGAGCATTCGGAGGAGGCCTTTCAGGCAGTCTGTTGGGAGCACGGCACACCAGACATTTGTGACTCTTCGGAGTCGGTGTGCACGTACCCTGACGACGGCTCCCTGTCCTTTACCGCCTACCTCACCCAGGGGGATGAGGCCTCTCATGCACCCGCTTGGGCACCACAGGAGTGGACTGACTCTGAGTGGGATGCTTGGGAGATTGAATCCTACACTCAGGAGCAACATGAGGAATGGGATCGGCTCCAGAGGAAGGCTGCCGCAAAGTTTCAGGCCTTTTGCTATGCAGGGGAAGAGGCTGGCTACGATGAACAAGATCTTCAGGAGCCGTACTCTTCCCTTTCTCTAGGGAGAGTTCATTTTGGCAGCTTCGGGGTGGGTGGTGTCGATCGTGACACCACACCAACCCCACCGGTCGATGCCCGCATGGACTCTGCCGTTGCCATGACACCGCTTGATCTCTCACCGTTCTACCGTGCGGACCCGAGCATCGCATGCTCACCGTGTGACCCACAGCCTGCGTCTACTCAATCACATCTCGACGCAGGTGTGGTGTTAGACGGGACCGCACAGACGTTGGATCATGCCGCACCGCTATCGGGTGACACTCCGGGCGATGCCGAGCATGGGGACACTTGTATGCACCCCGTGTCAGCGCTCTTCGCACACGAGACACCCCTGGAGCCTGGCTCCGGGTTGTTCGCTGACATGGTGTTGGCAGGTGACCTTCGGTTTCAGTCAATGACCGAACAACATCTCAGTGAGACCCGGGAGGAAGGAAGGGCTTGGGGGCCGAGGTCTTGGAGCTCACAGCTGGAGTCTGTGGCTGGACCGGAGCCCGGCCCTTCCGTGGAGCTTCGGCGGTCCCTTCCCTCACGGGTTTCAAAGGTTGTTACTCCTCCCGGCCTCACCGACAGGGAGCAGGACCACTGGGACAGGCTGTGGTGTGAGGATCACACCCAGCCCACCCAGTGGTACGACACCCTGCCGGCTACGGCCGCAACGACTTCGAGGGTACCACGAGCACCGCCTCCGGTAGCGCCCTCCCCCCCCAGCTCTGGCCCGTGTTCTGTCACCGCAGGAGCTGGAGTATATGCCACGGCTATGGACCTCCCTGCCAGCGGACACGGGGTGTCCGCGGGGTCCCTAGTCGGGGCCTCGGACGAGCACGGCAGCCCTGAGCCCCGTGGCTCAGGGGGAGGGCAGTACTGTGACCCTCCACCACCTGTCACTGGACCTGCCCTGCGTAGGGGTGTAGGTAGGGGGGGTGTACCCTTCTACAGACATGCCCTTGTATCCACACTTGTTGTCCTCGGCTTCCTAGGCTGTGCCATGGCAGATGTGAGCATGCTTGAGGGACAGGAGGATGCCTCGGACAGACTGAGACTGCTGTCACCTGGGGACCCACGGGGAGGGGCCCAGGGGACGGGGACGGGGATACTGTATGATTGGGGCTCTAATGGTGGCACTTGGGCTGGTAACAATGGGAACAGTGGTTCTTGTGATTGGGAATGGTCAGATTCTGGGGCTGGACACTCTTCCTCTGGACCTGGCCCAGGAGACCCTCACAGTGACCACGGCCAGTTCACCAGCTCGGGTATGCCGCCCGATGCCGCTTCACAAATACAGCTATTCCGGTCAACTATAACAGCAGACAGTGAGGGCCGCCGCAGGCGGTCCCGACACCTCACGGCTCTAACCCTGGCAACCATTCTGGCAGTTATCATTCAGTGTCTGTTTCTATACCTCATGGACTTCCAGTCAATATCAGGCGACAGTACAGTGGACAGAGGTGTCGGTGGTGTTGGCTCAGTGGCTTGGCATCAGACAGGCAGTGTCCTCGAGACCACCTCACACTTGGCAGATCTCATGATCACCGTCGGTGGTGCCGTAGTACACATGTCATGGTGGCTCGGCTTCACTTGGACAGCACACGGCACACCACCACCCGGGCTAGTGTTTACCTGTAGCCCGGTTGTCTCGGCCTATGCACTATCACGGGACGGCGATGGCATTGTAGTAGACTCTGGTGCCACTGGGAATATCACGGGCACCAGGTCCAGGATCTCGGCCTTAGACACCTCCTCCACTATTGGTTTCTCCACGGTGATGACAGGTCCTGTATCCCGAACTGACGGGACCTGCACACTACACCTATACGGTCGGGAGATACTATCAGGGGAGATAGATGAGTACTCTATCCCTGGCTGCCACTTCAAAGAGGGCGCCAGGACCCTCCTATCTACCCGAGTTATGCTCAGACACGGCTTCAGTTCTCCAGACTTCATCAGCATGACATATACTCACTTGGACTCAGGCAGGACATACCGTATCACAGACAATCAGGTGGATTACCTCTGGGATGAGCCACAGCACCCGCATACTCACCACTTTGGCTCAGCAGCTGTCAGGACCCGCACAGGAGACTCATCAGACTGGCAGTGGAGTAATAGCGAGTACACTAAATGGGCTACTACTCACGGCTCTCCTACAGCTACAGCTAAACTTGGTACTCCGGCTTTTGATGTATCTATGTATGGAGACTCTCTGCCTGTTGGCGAGGGTAACAATCATCCGGCTCTTGAGCACTGGTCCATTTCAGATGATTGTCACACCAAGCAGTGGACGGGTCAGTTCTTCTATGGCAACATTCCCTTCAGTATCAGTATGATTGACAGAATGCTGACTAAGGGTAACCATGACTTCCTCCTTGACCCGCATAATACCACCTACTTCTGGATTGTCCCGTATAATTTATGCCACAACACCAGATATGGCACAAGACTTGTACTATGGAGGTATTACACATCTACCCCAAAGGCAGTAAGAGGATATTCAGTTTCTCTCGGAAGCACACATATGCTTCCAGTCACCCACTGACACCGGCTGGCTCAGATGGCGGACCTGACAGAGTATTCATTGACGGCACTCCCTTTGAGATCTGTATCCTGTTCAGGAACAGAAACACACCTGTTCGGGTCAGTCCCTTTGTGGAGTTCCATGCAGTCATGGGTCACGGCTCTACGGCCAGTCTGCTTAAGCTCTACGACCTGCCTGGCATCCAGCTCGGTCGGCCTCTGCTGTCTAGGCGAGCTATAGCAGCTATGCCGACCTGCTCTCAGTTCTGTGCAGTATGCTGTACAAGTAAGCTGAAGCAGAAGCCCTGTGGACACCATGACCAGCTGAGATCAGTGGCCATACAGCCCGGCCAGAAGTGGGCTGCTGACATGACGGGACCTATTACCCCAGCTGGCTTCAACGGCCACCTGTACCGATGTCAGTTCATTGACTATGTCAGCAGGTTCATATTTGTGTACACCTTCGTTCAGAAATCAGAATACTACACATGCCTGGTTCATTTCTACGGCAGCTTACATGCAATGGGGTATGCACCACAATCCATTACACTCCGTACAGACTGTGCTCCAGAGATGGGTGACCCTCAGTGTGTGGCTTTCTATCAGAAGCATCATATATTACATCAAAAGTCATCACCTACAGTACATACAGACAACCCTCATGCAGAGAATGCCATTGGCAAGATATCCGACATGGCTAAGGCATTACTTCTGGCGGCTGGCATGCCCGAGGACTACTGGCCTCTGGCTGCCACCCATGCTGGCTTCATATGGAATATCTCTACTCACAAGAACATCTCTACAACACCATTTCATCAGATCAGAGGCTATCACTATGGCTATGCAAAACTGAAGGCCTTCGGCCAGAATTGCTATGTCATTATGTCTCAGCAGCAGAGGAACTCCAGACAGCCTGGCATGTCTAGGAAGTCCCAGCGGGCGGCCTGGTCAGGCCGTCTTGTCGGTGTATCAGTCAGCTCTCTGGCATATAAGATCCTGGATACTGAGACTAATATGATACACTATGTTGGCAAGCCTCACTGGATTCATAATCATCAGGACATGGGAGAGATATTGGGATCCTTTCCAGACCCACATCAGGCAGAGCGGGAGTTTGATGCATCCTATGACAGACCACAGCCATTCAGTGACAGCTTTGACACAGCAGGCTCGAGGATTCATGGTATTGGTTCTTTCTTTGACGGAGAGGAGTCACACGCATGTGTTCAGCTCATTCAGACAGATGGCACAGTTACCTGGACTATGGCAGTCAGATATGTATCACAGACATCAGATGGTCAGCACTATCGGGACCTACTGCACTATCTGGACTGCTACAGAAAGCTGAACGGCATTAATGAACACTACCCTATCTGGACTATTGTGAAGGCTCGTCAGACAATCAGAGCACCTATATACAGTGCACTTCTCATCTCCACCCACAGAGGCAACAGGAGACCCTACGGTGTTATCCTGGAGCCCTGCCCCGACGAGCCGGCTGGCTGGCACATTGATCTTCCGGCCAACCTAATTATCTTTCCGTCCACTCATTCAGCAGCTTACCTGCCCTTCTCTGACACCCTCAGCAGTGACCTCAGAGCAGAGTATATGTTTGGCAGTTTCAGCAGCATGGAGCAGTTTCTCTCTGATGCTCCTACCTCTACTATTACCCATATGCTTGAGGTCTCGGCACCAGAGATTAAGCTACCTCACGGTGTCAAACAGGCCCTATCCTCACCACAGTCTGAAGACTGGCTAAAAGCTATGGATCAGGAGGTTGGTGACATGGTTAATCAGGAGAAGCTCAAGCTGGGAACACCTCCGGCTAGTGCACAGTACCTTACTACACTATTTGTACTGTCTATGCCATTCAAACCTGACCCTACTGGGGCAGGCAAGCCCTATCAGATATTTAAAGCCCGTATGGCTGGTGACGGCAGCAGAACTACAGGCTACCTTCCGTGGGAGACCTCTTCAGCTACCCCAGAGATATCAGCTTTCAGACTGCTATTCATTTTTGCAGCTCTATTCCAGCTGGTGGTGTCACATCTGGATGTGTCTCAAGCCTTTATGCATGCTAAGCTTGAGTTCCCTGTGTGGATTCAGTTTCCCTCTGGCTATACCTTTAAGGGCTACAGCTATGCACTACTCTCATATGCGCTGTACGGCCTCAAGATTGCCGGCGCATCATGGCAGAGGATGGTTAAACAGTTTATGCTCAGTTTCAAATACATGGGACAGTCATTCAGGCAGTCTACACATGATGCCTGTATCTATTTCATCTACACGCCTACGGTTAAGGCTATGTGTGTGGTATATGTGGATGACTTTGGTATGGCCTGTTCCACGGCCCTTGAGAGGGCCTTCTGGACTGCTTTCAGAGCAACCTTTAAGGCCAAACACTTGGGTCCTATATCCTCAATCCTTCAGATGACAGTACAGCATGATGACCAGGGGGTGTACCTCAATCAGTCTCGGCAGATTAAGGACCTTATGACAGCTAACAACATTCCCGAGAGACCCTTACGTACACCTATGGACTCTAAGCTGGTGATATCAAAACCAGTAGACCCTGACCTCACTCTGGTAAAACCCTATCGGTCTATCCTTGGGTCTCTGCTCTGGCACAGCAGGACTTCACGGCCAGATATCTACTATGCAGTGATCTACCTGTCACAGTTTGTGGCCTGTCCCTCAGAGGACTCAATGAAGGCTCTTATCAGAATTGCACAGTATCTGGACTGCACGGCACACTACAGAATGGCCTTCTATTACCCTGAGAGGCCAGCACGGGTGCTCACACTGTTTGTGTACTCCGATGCTGACCTTGCCAGAGACCTGGAAAACTCAGCTAGATCATACTCTGGCATGGTGATATTCTTCTGTGGCATGATTCTACAGTATGGTACAGTCAGACAGACTATCACAGAAACATCTTCTACGGGTTCAGAATATGTTGCTGCATCTACTGCAGCTCAGCGGGTGGTGTCTCTCATGTTTATGCTGACAGAAATATTCGGCTATATACAACACCCTATTCAGGGACAGCCGCCCTCTACTACTGGACTTGATTCTGAGATCACTGAGGCCGAGAGGGTCGCCACTGACATTGCATTCAGCTACCCTGAGTTACAGCCGGGAACTCTCCTGACTAAACTCCTGGATTACACTACACCTACGGGTACAGGAGTCGGTGGTGTCAGGCCTGATGGCAAGTCAGTGACAGATGAGCTCGAGATTTATTCAGATTCAGACCGCAGGCCAGTGGACTATCAGAATATGAGAAGCACAGAATACCTTCCAGCTTCAGCAACCTGCCCCAGATTGGAGCTTCCGGTTCCTCTTCTCCTGGATAATGATGCATGCAGGTCTATTGCTGAAAATATCCCACTGTCCCAGAAGATCAAGCATGTTCTGGTCAGATTCCATATGCTCAGAGACTTTGTCAGACTGGGCTGGATCATATGCTGGAGGGTACCTTCGGAGAAGAACTTGGCTGACCCCTACACCAAGCCGGTTCCTCCCACCAAGAACACCGTGCCCTACTTCAACATGCTCTTTGACAGCTACATGGATATGCAAAAGGCAGTGATTCAGGCTGCCAGATCTTTTGGATTTTCGACATGGAGGCCTACTCAGAAAGCAGCAGCATGATCTGACTGTGAGTACCCTCTGATTTGTCCTGTTTTGGGTTTTGTTCCTGACTGTGCTTTGCAGGTACTTTGTTGCAGGTACTTTGTTGCAGGTACTTTATGATTTGGTTTTGAGAATATATGCAGAAAATAATCAACCGATAGAATGACAGTTAGCCTAGAGGTTTAGCAAGCATGCACAAGACCTGTTATGTGAATGTTGCATGCCGTACCTTGACTCCTACGACCTTATGTACCCTTCGGGGACCCGTGACCGGCACCTGTCTCGTACGTGAGAGCCTCTGCCTCCACCCGGAGTAATTGTGTTTATCGCTGCAGCGTACCCTACGTGATTTTTGGATGTCCACGAGATTTTCGTTTGACTGGGACCTGATCAATCTTTGTCACGGACTTCTTGCGCAACGTGTTATTCGACTTCCGCATTTCTACAATTTGGGACTTCGCAGTTACGGACGTTGCGACTGCTTTTGCCATTCCTATTTCTGCGTGTCTCCTTCTCTCCGCGCCATCGCCACCTTACCCCGACGCTCCCGCCACCTCTAGGAATCTTATCATGAGCATTTCAGCGCAAGCTACGCCTCCCATGGGGGCCCACAACAGAATCCGCCTAGACACGATTTTTTCCCGAGACGCGGGAACTCGCTACAGGCCGACGCCTGCATCTCCGGCAGCGGCTTTGACGGCTCCTGAGCGGACGCGAGCTGTGGCCGTTCAGAATTCATCTTGGGACGTCGATTTGATCAAGAGAGTTTAACACACTATTCGATGAAAATGACATTCTCATGTGAAAATGATATTGCCTTATTTACCTCATGAGACGGGATTAAAAAGCCGCATTTTAACAGTCAAGAACATGCAAGTGCAGGTTGTGCATTAGATTTAATGGTTTTTATGGTACAAAATTGAGGTCAAATGCACTTTTTCGAAATCTAGGAGGAGTGAAAACACAAAGAAATTTTACTCGGAATCTATATACATGGCATACACATATTATTTACATGTTGTTTTTCAGTCTTGCTTTACGTGTCCACTTCAGGTGCTACCGCTACCGCTACGCAATTATCAAAAGCTTCGTCTTCATCCGATTCATTCAAGTCACCTAGGTCCTTGCGCGTGCGTTTGGTTTGTTGTGCAAGCAAAGCGACGACTATCTGCGCGTATTGCTCGTTCGATATACTCCGTTGGGGTCTTTCGCATCCACATTCCATGCCAACACTATTTCATTCTTATCGAAAGTATCGGTAGACGGTCGGTGCCCCGGTGGCGCTGCGAAAGCTCCTGGGCGACTCGCAAGATGCTTGGCGAGGTGCTTCTTCTTGGTGTCGGTGTACTTTTTGGGTTGGAAATAGCGATATTGCAGCTGCTGAGTTGACGGAGTGCGCGCCTCCACCTTATAGGCCGAGGCCATCCCCATTGTCCTGCATCAGTACTCACCCAAGGGCGATGCCACTGGCGTCCGTCTGCACTACGAAAGGTGCTGTGCCGTCTGCGGCACCCTTGATGTTGGGCAGGGCGAGCACTGGTGCTGAAGTGAGGGCCTTCTTCAGTTCCTCGAAGGCCCACTGCTGCATAGGGCCCCACTCCCAGGGCACGTCTGACTTGGTCAGACGGGTGAGAGGTTGGGCGATCTCGGAGAAGCAGTGTATGAACCTGCGGTAGTACCCCGCCAGGCCCAAGAACTGTCGAGTCATGTCATATATTATAATGACAGACAGTCGTCAGTACGGTCGACTATGACTGTACATGTCGTCAGATGATAAGTCACATCATCTGTCATTATTCAAGGAAATACTTGAATGACACCTGTCATCGAGAGTTCGTATGTCGAACTCGAAGATGGCAAAGCAAGATACATCTTGAAGTAACAAACAAGAAATCATCTTCGCTTCAAGCATGTGCGGAACAAGCATGCGCAGTATTATGGGGCGAACGTATTATTCGTTCTGACGATACTGGTCGTTCAACCAATGTCTCGGGTTCACAACCCAATGGCGGTACCATCTATGCGATGGGAGACATATGGTATTTAGATGAGCTAGCGTTGTGCTAGAGGCAGCATCTTCTCACAGAAGTCTGCACTCATCCCCGCTATTATCTTACGCGTGTGTTACCGTCCTATAACACAGCGTTTACTATTATTTTATATGATATACTGAGGGCTCGCTTATCCAGCCCTAATAGATGGTATTCTAAACTCGTCAAGGCACGAGCACGAGAACTCAAGTGAGTGCAGCGTTAGATATCGTATATATTGTATTGTTCGCAGGTTGCAGGTTCGCGCATACAAGCAACAGCGCTCGCAGTTATACTGAATATCTGCAAACCGAATAATAAATACGCTCGAATATCGACAGCATACGGATTGCGCGAGGATTTATCATCGCGAACATATTCGCAGCTGACAGCATTCGCAGAGAAATCGTCTTAATACTATAAGCGACAAGGTGTGCGCACAGTGTACGGATCGTATACATATGATGTCAAAATTCGCAGGATTGTCACGGTATGCGAGATGCATATGCGCTAACGAAAAATGACCGTCAGTACGTATGATTCACATCAACTGCGAATGGACGTACGAAATTTCGTTAAACAGCGCGATCGCATTCATTTATGCGACAATACACCGGCGACAATGAGATACTTTGTGAAATAATTGGCAACATCGATTTTCGCAAATGATCTGCTTGAACCGTACACAATAATCCGCTCGTACGATGATTTTTAGCTCGCCAGCGCGATGTGCACCTGTCATGATTTCATCGGATGCAATAAACGCACGATTTTAGGGCGCATGATTCCTGATGTATCTACATGCAGCGAGACATGCATATGTCTACAGTGTCCGCCATCCGTACATATGCCATGATACGCGCGTCAATATCCTCTGCAGAATAATTGTATACTCGCAGGGATATTTTGGGTGGACACATGATGGACACATGATTACTATACTGCAGCATTTTACACCACATATTGATGACTGCAGAAATATTTCAAACCGTCAGCATTTGTATGCTTATTGCAATATAGTGTGCAAAAGATGTATATACTGAGCTTGCAATGATTGCATTATTACATACTCAGATATTATGTTATTAGAAGGGGAGAGACATACGGACTGTAGAGCTAAATAGCATGTGAACTGTTTGTCAACTCCGAGTCTGATTACGGATATGACAGGTGACCATAATGACAGTCACCGTGTCATTTCCAGCAATTTGAGGACCCATGTTGTCAAGTTCTCGACCTGCTCTTTCCGTAGTGTCTTATCACAATTTTCATCCGAGGTCGCCTTGATCCTCAAAATGTCGGTTAAAGCAGCCGGTATCTCGTACATTGCCCCTATGAAAAGTTGAGTTTGCCGAGTTCGGAACGTCGCGAGTGGATATGCTATCGAGTCAAAATTAGCCCTGCGATATATTGGCACCCTGGGGAGGGTCTTAAGATAATATATTTCATGTATTAATGAAAGAGTAATGAATTTAGTCATTGAAACACATCGTGCAGCTTGGGTACATCGCTATGTACCCAGACCCTCCTGGGTACATCCCCATGTACCACCGGGTAGTGGACATTGGTGGGCTGACCTGAAGAAGGACGTGGACTTCGACTTCGTCCCTCCACTCCCTTCGCCCTCGCCTTGCACCCCACCTCTTCACCATCTAGTGGTGTGTGGTGATGTTGCCACGCCCACTTCGCCCCTCTCCATCATCCCTTTCGAGTTCCTCCCCATGACCTCGAACACGTTCCCTTACCGCATTTTTCACCTTCCACCTCCCCAACCCCTTCTCATCGACGCATTCGCTCTGGTGGTGCCAGGCTACTTTTGGCTTTGGCACCGCACAGGAGTTGGTTGATTCGTCGTCTGGATGCCCCTCGACATCTTCGAGGAGACCGCCGCCACCACTTAGTGAATACGCGGCCACATCGCAACCGACTATTGAGTGAGCTATTCTAGACCTTAGCTGCAATTGTCTTGCAGAGTGACACCGCATCTTGCCAGCTGTTAGCTAGCTGCAATGGTCCCTTGAACTCTGACATTAAGTGACATTGGGTTTAGGTTTTAGGGTTTGCTTGCTTCGGGATGTCCACTCACACCTTCGTGGTGAGGTGGTGTCACGGGGAAGCTGATTTCCCCCCCACTGTATGGGGGCCTGCTTCTCCCTGTTTCACCCCTCGCCGTGTGTGTGACATGTGACACCCATAGCCGTGACACCGATCCGTGACCTGCTAGTTAGCCTCCGTTATTGCTAACTCTTCAGTTTTATGTTATCACCGTTCCGAGCACCCGGCCCTGCGTGTTTTCTGTGTTTCACTGTCCATATATTTACCCGTTACAAATATATAGTCCGATCATCCTTTCTATACTGTGCTTCGCCACGCTCTCGTCGAAGCGCTCACGGGTTAGAGTGCGAACACCCGCCAAGAAAACAGCCTGAGCGGAGTTCGCAGCCGGAACACCAGTAGTTGCCGGCGTAGTCGGCGTGACGGAATTACGTGCGGCAGCGGAGTCGAAAATTGTAGCTAGCGAGCGTCGGCGTGACGCCATACTTGATGTCAATCTAGTCGCAACCATGGTGAAAGAGACTGTAGAGACGAAGTGAGGGAAAACGGGACGAGGTGCGGGAGGAGCGGCGGCCAAAAGTCGTAATGCGGTTGTCGAGGAAAACAAGGATTGGCGTAAAAAAACTCCCCACGTGCATGTGGATGCAGAGTGACGCGGCCAAGGAAAGTGGTGTTGGATCCGACCAAAATTTCCAACGTCAACCAACGCGAAGCGAGGAAAATGAGTCCGCCTCGTGCACAAGCCTCCCGTAAATCCAATCAACCAGGCATCAACTAGGCCATACCGCTCCGCCGCGCCTCTAGTGGAGCCCCTCACTCCATCTCAAGCGTCGCTGTTTAGCCAGACATGGCTAAAATTCGCAGTGTCTAAATAAAGAGTGCGTGGGGCCAAACCTGTTGGATATACCCCCTAGGACTCGGGATATATTCACTCAGTGAAGGTTTTCTCAGAATGTAACGTAAAGTTGATAAGTTAACCCGATATAACGGGCATAAACAGTTAGGGTTCGGGTTCGGGTGACAGTCATACACACTACTATAGGAAGAGTCACAAAGCAAGCGGTGTGACTGTTCCAACAGATCGAGCTGCGATAATGACGGAAAGTTGACGGTACTAGAATCGGCGGTAAGGCCGAAGCGAGTCAAAGAAACGACAAACGAACCACCACAGAAGTGGTCTGGCCCATAACCTGATGAAAGAAGTGATATATATATATATAAGGGATATATATCGTTGAAACACAGGAAACACAGGTGGTGATCCGGTCGGTCTAAAAACGCATAAGATAAAATACTTAGGTGTTTTATCGAGAGCGGTGCGGAACGGTCGGAGCGGTGACAGATGACAAGATAACAGGCACTCAAGGCGAGGGGTGAAACAAGGAGAAGCAGGCCCCCATACGGTGGGGGAAATCGCTTCCCCGTGAATGCTGTGCTATTCGTCATACCGCCCCCCACACCCCCATTACTACCAAAAAATTAAAGACTTAGGGGGGATACCCCCATTACTACAAAAATTACTGGGGGGCTCCCCATTACTACAATAAAATTTACAGACTTCGCCCAACCCATACGGTAGCGGTAGCAGTAGGCGACGTTGATGACAGTGTCACCTGGGAGCTTTGCGGACTGCGTTTCATGTCGCATTTTCTGATATACAAACCTGGCGACCACGTACTGAGGCCCGTCGTTAGTCCTGGTTTGGGAACTTTGTCGCGATGTCGGCATGTCGTCGTGTCGTGTCGGATGTCGCTGTCGCGTGACCAGGACTAACGATGAAATTTTTGGGGAAAACCGACATCGCGACCGACATTTCCCATCTACGTGGCGTCCGACGTGGCGTCGTGGCAACGGGAAAAACAATTGCATGCAAGCTTAAACGTGAATACAGTGAGAAAGTTGACCGTACCCCGTAAGTCGCTATCCAGCGGCTGTTGTGTTCGGTATACTAACGTATACCAAACACAGCATAACTATGCATATGAGTTCTCATAAGTGTTAGGAACAACATAATTTTTGCGCGAGCAAGAGCCGTCCAGCATTTAGCATGCTGGACGGTTCTTGTGAGGGGGGGGTAATGAACGTGATTCCATCTCGACTCACGCCCAGCAGGGACTCATATTGCACAGCATGAGCATATCACGCATATCATATGAGCCGGCATAGGAAACTAATTCTGAGCATTTGACAGTGCACTGTCACCTTTAGCCGAAACGCGAATGTCAACCGCGTCCACGTTTCCGCCGCGGGGCTCGAAGCGTGTGAATCAAATGACCAAATGAAACACAGATGCGCACATACAACAACGTGAAATATATTTCAGATGTTGTTATTAGTATTTCTCACCCTTCTCTTCGGTAGGATACCGAAGGGAATGCCGTTTTGCGGATGCGGTTTCCCGCTTCCGCCACACGAAGCGGAGAATCTGGAATCTGCTTCCAGTCACCGAATCTGTGCGGGGATGCTTCCTAACGTTCATAATACCTTCTAGTAAAAATTATTTCCATCT
This sequence comes from Cymbomonas tetramitiformis, assembly GCA_001247695.2. NCBI lineage: Eukaryota > Viridiplantae > Chlorophyta > Pyramimonadophyceae > Pyramimonadales > Pyramimonadaceae > Cymbomonas > Cymbomonas tetramitiformis. The sequence continues at coordinate 44,056 of LGRX02008967.1, forward strand.
AATATATCGCGATTAATTGTTATTCTCCTCACTAATCTACCCTGCTGCACTAGGTTTTCACAGTGTAAACTCGGTCAAGTTGCTTGTCGCGTTGCCTACGTGGTCATGTCTTTTTGCCGACGTGGAACCGAAAAACCGACATGCCCGACATGCGCGACATTAAATGCCTGTGCGCCCTTAAAAAAGTTTTGATCTAACGATAGATTTTAAATTAACGCGACATAGGACGACAAAAAGGAGACAAAATGGGTCGACATGATCTTTTTGGGGCCGACATGATCTTTCGTTTTCGAAGACATGCAGAGATAGTGTCGGCCCCAAAAAGATCATGTCGACCCTGTCGCATGTCGGCATGTCGCTTTTCAGAATTTTTCAACCAATCAAATCGCCGTGATCAAAAACGCGACAGACCGACATGTCGTCGAAATTCCCAAACCAGGACTAACGACGGGCCTGAAACGAAAGTGTGACGACGACGACCACCACGACACATTATTATTATTAAACGCCGCATGGGCCCTCCGTCGGAGACAGGAGGATACTAGGCGCTGTCGATCACAAATATGCGATCTCCACTAGGCGTCGATCTTTTTGGACAGCACGATTAATTACCATGCGATGTTAACATGGATATCGCCATTATATCATATGACCGCAGGATCATGTGCGCGACAGTGCATTGCTTTTTGCTTCCCAGCATGCCATGCCATAACGCGTGGGTGGCGTCGTGGTACATACACGCGACTGTTGTGGCACTGTCATCGTTAGCGTCTGGCGATCGTGAGATGGAACATTCGACTGCGTCGCCCGTTGGGATTCGAGCTTTGCTGCTGCTGCTGATTGACTAAGGTAAGGTAAGTATTTACTTCATGCCAAGACGATAAAGGTCAGAGGTAAGACAAAAGAGCGGAGGTCAATAGCAATCCTCCTGCATAGAGCTCTACAGTACTGTATTGTGACACAGTACACAAGCAATTTCATAGTTTCAAGTTTGGCGTGACACTGACTCAGACTGACGCTGACGCTTATCATTACAGTACTTATTTACACGAACACGTTGGGGCGGCCGCGGCCGCGCCGCGCCTCGCCTCGCCTCGCGGCCCAATCCCAATGAAGTAATAAATTGTGTGAAATTTACTCGCAACAGCAACAACTCAACCCGCCAATAATATATAAATGTAGGTGAGCCGATAGCGTCCCCACATACAAAAGCAGTGCCATATGAGCTACCGCTCCCGCCCTTTTACCCAGATAACTGTCGATATTCTTTCGCGGTCCATTTAGCGCGGTTTATCCCCCGCCCACAATCTCCTCATCACTTCCTCATCTGGGGTATGACCAATCATTTGTGCATGAGGCTACACGCCAGCGTTTTTGATAGTGGACAGAGCCCGGCGGAAAAAGAGACAACATGTTTAGATAGGCGAAGATCTCGCCCTGACTTGTTTGCATTTGCGTGGACATGTTTTTGGTAAACCCTGGGCCACCGTAATTTTCTGGTGGATGGGATCGAATTTCTGGTGGAGTGATATATCGATGAAATCTGACAGTGCACCGAATTAGTGTATAAATATAAAATAATTATATGGATCCTGTGCAGGTGGTATGGTATGGTAGCCCTGTAGACGCCTTTCGATATGCATTTATATAAATCGAAATGGTTCATATTTATATATTGCAATCCGTTAACATCCAGATACTTTTTTTAGTATCAAGTGTTGATATTATTAAGATCTTTCGCAAGTCGAGTATTTATAGGGCTTGCATTTCACAGTACAGTTGTGATTGGGCACCAGCGCACCACCACGCACCATCTCAGCGAGACAGCGACGGGGCATTCTCCTATTGGAGAGCTGAGGCCACCTTGCTATAATTCCTTTCACTACATATCTGCATTATGATTCAAGGTGGTGGTACGCCGTTGGTTTCGCCGTTGTTCTTCATCTTGTATATTCATTTATTTCAAGTTCTACACTTGGCAGGTTTCTCACTTTGATTTCACTCCCCTAAGGAAATTATATAAATATATATAATTATGATTATATCCTTAGAACAGATTATATTTTCAGAATTCGAAAACCTAGATCCTAGTGTGACACTATCATTGAATTCTTGTAATGTAATATAAATTATACTTATCATTATATATATATAATGATAAGTATAATGATATATTTCAATTTATATTTTCAGTTTGTTCCCCACAGCTTTAGCCATCCCATTTAAAAGCGTTTCTGACAGAAACAGGTATCCAAACACCAAAACTCGAGACTAGTGTCAAGGTGGGGACATCACCTCTTTTGATCGTGGACTACATCTCTTCCAGTAGATTTCTACCTCCACATTTATTATTGTCGGACATCGTCTTGCTCCTCGATCATGCCTGGGCTACCATATCGTGAGGTATCTGAATGTGGTGTCGAGTGGCGCGATCAGGACGCCAGCATCCTCAACAACAAGCCATGCAGCATACCGAGCGGATATCAGTCAAGCCCCGGGAGCACTTCTCCAGCCTGCGAGTTTCACTTCGAGGAAGTCAGGCTTATACAAGCGCTGGACGGCCATGAAGATATTGTGCGGTCGTTATTTGATCGCGAACAAAAGTTTCCTTTAGGACCAGGCTATCTAACAAAGCTTCGATCATCAAAACGCTGCCGCCTGGGAGACCACCGTCGTCGTATTGTGCACTGGATGTTTGAGGTGAGAATACCGCTTTGATACTGATATACAACCTGAACGTGGCTTAAGACTATGCGTTAACGCACGCTTTTGGAGCCTCTCCTTCGTTTGGCCATGCTTTAGTCTGGCTGTTCCATCTATGCAACTTGACTACTCCTGATAAAACCGTCAACGAACTTCCAATATCCGAACTATCTCTGCGCTATTTTGAACTACTATTGAGAAGTGCTGGCATTTGTAGCACACAGTGGGTTTAAGTGTGAACGTGTGCCTGCTGCAGACCCAAAAGGAACTTGAAACCAGCCTTTCCACGACCCTCCTAGCAATAAGATATCTAGACACTATCCTGGCCCGCGAAGTTATACAGGTGACTCTCTCCAACTCTATTCGTGGGAGTCGCTCCGACTGTTTCGACTTCATGCACATACACGCACCATGATGCTCACACATACTCACACCCACTCTTCGTTCAGGGCGATGTGGAGGAGGTCTTCGACTTGTTTGGAACAGCCTGCCTTTTCGTCGCCTTCAAGTTTGACTGTACAGAGAATGGTTGTTATTCCGTTTCTGAGATTCAGGTAGGCAAAGCGCCACGTCGTTTATCCACGGCGTTCAGCAAGCAGCTTCAGAAATGCCGACTCACTCAGCCGACTTGCTCGCTCCCATCTTGTTGCTCTTATCCTCGTCCTTCTTCAGTGCGCAGCAAAAGGTTTTTTTCTTTTGGCTCCCGGTTCTTGAGGTGCTGAAGGATTTTGGTGGTTTGGCCACAGGCGGTATCGCATAACGTATTCCGTGTTCAAGACGTGGTTCAAGCAGAACGACACATACTTAGATTACTGAACTGGGATTTGAACCCAGTCACACCCATGTCGTACATAAGTCACCTTCTTTGCTCGGTGTGCCCTTTATGGAGTGTTCCTGCGGCAGTGTGGAAGGAACTCTGGATGGGCGCGAGCAAGCACCTACAACAGTGTTGTCACGGTATGCCCTTCATGTATCTTGTTGCCTACTACTTGTGTTTCCAATATTGGCTCGGTACCAGCGACTGTGACACTTATTGCTTGTGTTCTACAGATGTCCGAATACTGGAGTTTTCGTCCTCGGAAATCGCGAGCGCTGCAGTCCTGCTTGCCTTAGACGATAATGACTTGCAATCCGAGAAAGCTCAAAGAAAACTCGATGAGCTTACGGAGGGTAAACAGGTAAGCATAATTTTTTTCGCGTATCACAAGTTATAGAGCGACGCCGTCATGTTTGTGCAGCAGTCAGTTGAAACCAATGGGTAACTCTGTATTGCAGGAAATTATACGAAGGTGCAGAAGTGTGTTCGTGGACATCGAGCTGGATTCCTCGGATTGGACTAGCTTGCTGCTTCACTGTGAAGAAGCTCCTGGGACATACCTATACAAAGACCAACTCTCAAGTACACGGCCATTTGACACTGAATTTAGTCCAAGATCAGTGTTGAGTTAAGGATAAATTGTGACCTTCTTTACGCATCGATCTCTCTTGGATCATTTAGACCATAGACATTTTTTTCCCCAGTTGCATCTTAGAGCCCGTCTGGGCCACTAGTATATATGCTTAGAGCTGCTTTAGCAGACATGTCCCTTGTGGACACATAGTAAATGTGCATAATTGCACGAGCGAGTTGTACTATTTTAGTATTTAAACTATCACAGTAGTTTCCATAGAATTCTTAGCAGAATAGCATGCTGAACTTTTGTTAACGCTCTCCCGTATAGACACTTTGATGCATGTTGTGATATTTTTATATCGGAACTCTTAAATCGGGGCAATTTAGTGATTGGACGACGTATGGCATAAATCAAGATGTATGCAAATGGGACTATATTTCATGTTTAAATGTGCAGCTATGCGATTCGTCCAATATCTAAGGTACCACAGCACTTACAATGCTCTGCAGTTGACTAGTTATCTAAGCACTCTAAGGTGTAACTCGACTACCATTTGCACCTCACATACAAACTATTATACGGTACTACCATTTGTCCAAAATTGGATACCATATACGCGCAATATGTGCCTTACTAGTCGGGGAGGATGCAATTCGCTATATGCTGGTCCACTATATGCTTTAATTTTTTTTTATCCACGGCTATTGGTCCACATTCTACGAGAAACCTGGCGCCAGAAAAAGTCCCAAGATCCTCGCTCGACTCCGGCTTCCGCGCATGTCCTCCAAGACTGTTGCAAACCCACCTTGCGCAAATGTGATCACTTTATTCAAGCGCAGGCATCTGACGCGCAAATGGTAATCCACCGCTATACATCCGGCTTCTTCTCGTCGTTGCCTCATTCTAGCCAATTATATAGACAGTGTACCAACTAATAATGATACTTAAACTGCCAAGTACACACAGTAGCCTATGTTGTGGGTTCAGAAATCAATATGCGTGTTAATAACTGGCAGAAAGCGAAATGATGGTATCGTATGCTTTTGAGCGATGCATGCCGTGATCGATGTAAGATGGCTAATAGAAAAGCTGACCAAATATGTTCGGGAAATGTTCGTCTGATAAAATGTATAATCGGTCCGTCAATACTGTGTATGTCTCGATGAGCTGCCGGACGTACTGAACATTATGAGGTCCACCGACACAATCCTCGTGAAGCATTCGGAAAAGGGGCGATGATATACAATAACAATATACCGCCTACTTCTCCATATCTGAAGCCGGATGCGCATGGGCCCTTTTTGCCCCTAGGGTGGAGAGGGGGGTGGGGGAGCACAGGACATCGAAAGTCTGGGGGTGGGGTTTACCCCCGTCGCGCGAGTCCGGGGAGGGGGGGTAACTCAGCCCTAATCGCAACCGATCACCACTTAGAATTGCTCAAAACAAGTGGTATCCCGGCGCACGATGTGGACGTGGGGGATGCCCAGCGCACGATGTGTGAAGTCGGGGGGAGGGTTCAGCCCCCAAGTAAAAAATTGAGGGTCTGGAGCGGGGTTTGCCCAAGACCCAAAAAGCAGGTCTAGGGAGGGGTTAAAGTCCTATCTTGCCCCCGACTTTTTCGGGTAAACCCCAGACTCTCAATTTTACTTGAGGGGTTGAACTCTCCCCCCTTCGGGGCAACGTGTGGGCAGCCATGGATGATACTGTGTGCTGATAGATCATTACCCAATATGTGATATCATATGTTATGCTCCAGGTCCGGAATAAGCTCGCATACCCTCATCCGGTGGCTCACGGTCAATGGATGGGACCCGTTGATCGATGAATGCAAACTAACGGGCATGTACTGGAGATTCATGAAAGCAGCAACCAAATCGGACACACACACACCTACACGCACACACACAAATTGCCCAAATTTACACAGGCACATGCATTTAAGACAGTTTATTAGGAAGGAGTCACCATTTAATTGCTGTTAACCTCGGGTTACATGAGCTAGACCGAAGTCAGTCACATTACTGGAATCCCGTGATTGCTACTTCATACCGAATTACGCTATTGTTCAAGATTTCAAGCGTACCCAAGCTACGGTACGGGGAAATCTGCAGGTGGTTCACACAGTAATAATGCTTTTGTTCGAGTAGGTCGTATGGAGATATATAATACGCATACTGTGCACAAAACTATTGGTTGTGGAAATTCAGCATTGCATCCTACTTACAAATCTATCAATAATGAATTGAGTTTCGATCATCAACCACTATTCTACACGAGCACTCGATCCGGCTCATTGAAATGTCCCCTATGTCTGGTATGCTCGAATCCGATCTATGATCCGTGATCGGCATATGGGGCAGGTTTGCACCTGCCCCGCACACGCTTGGCATGTTACAAAGTGATGGCAGGGCTCAAACACGACCTCGAGCTCTTCCTGTAGGCAGATCTGATCAAGAGGCCATTTCCCCAGCTTTACTCATCAGCCCCAATCATGTTCATGCCATTAAATAATTCTCCTTCAAGTCAAAGCGATTGCATTGCATCAAGCCTGATCAATTCTTTCATGCGCTCATCCATGAGATACTACAATATGGTTAAATTGAAGCTTGCAGAATTTCAGAGATTTCTGTGCTGGTAGATCGACAGTAATTTCTGAGCCGCCAGGTTGAGAGCAGATGTGCCTGATCGAGATCTGTTGACTTTACACTTAACAGTGCTTAGGAGTTATATCCAGGGACCCCGCAGCTCTATAGCTGCGCATCGGACTAGAAGCGGCACATCAGCTTAGAATGCACGTGAAGCAGTGCATCCGCCTAGAAAATATATTCCAAAAAGATATTTTCTTTCACACACTTAGAAAGCATCCAAGAAGATAGCTATTTTTTAATGTAATTCAGTGTGCCTTATGGCAATGAGATGACGGGTGCAAGAGAAATGTTCAAATTGGAGTGCAACAGAATTTTTGTGGTTTCAGACTTTCAGAATCCGTGACTCCTGCTGCAGTAGAGCCGAATGACACATGTAGCTCCGTGACACAAACAGGATGTACAAGTAGCCACGAAGCGACACGCCTGTTCAGCTCTGTTCCTTTTGCTCTTGCAAACAGGAACTTCACGGGTACCTACGGTACTCTGTGAGGCACACTGCAAATCCGATTTTGTAATTTTCTTCACCTGTTTCACCGGTAAAACAGTAGAGTAGGTAGTGACTAGACCACTTGGTTGTACGACGGCGATCGAACGACGACAGGAGATCTGACAGAGAAGTCGCGGGGACGGCGTTACGACTTCAAACGACGGCTTCACAGCGGCTACGACAGTACGATTGACTTCACTGTTACTCCTCTGAGGGAGAGAGAATGGCTGGTTCTTCGAAGGGCAAGTCTACAGAGGAATTCCCTCCCCTCCCGGGGAAGCCGGACATCGGGCAGGCTTCCCCTTCCCCGGCAGCACCGTCCACTCAGGACGTGCTGTTACAACAAATTCTGACGATGCAAAAGCAGCAAGGGGAGCTGCTTGAGATGCAGAGGCAGCAGGCAGAGGATCATCGACTGCTGCGTGCTGAGCTTCAACGTCAAGCACAAATCAACGTTGAGCTGGAGGCGAAGGTGGCAGCGAAGCCTGGGACTTCTGACCCGGAATCCGCAGCCAAGACCGCCGAGCAACTTCTGGAGAGAAGGAAGAAGCTGGACTACGTGCCAGCAGCCTCCGTCAACCCGTTCCCACCGCGGCCGGCGACACTGACAACGAGGATGCCGCAGTTGTACGACCTGCACGGCAGCAAGACGTACGACGCGCTCTCCAAGAAGTCCAACTCTTCGATGAAGTACGAGTGCATGGTTCTGGCTCCAGCGCTGTCTTATTTGCACGACGTGGTGAACGCGTGCAACCAGACGTTGGACGTGAACGAAGACTCCGGATTGACGCTGAGAGAATGGCAGAGACACTTCCACGAGGTTACCAACTCGGTCCACGGCGTGTACGCGTTGCTTTGCAACCGTTGGACGATGCTGGAACTGCGCGGGCAGCTGGAGCAGGAGCCTGGTTCTTCGCAGCGTGGAGGATCAGACGCTCTACGCGCAAAGCTGCAGTTCGTGGAGGACAGGGTCTACCAGGCAGCAGACGGCGTGGTGGCGGACGAGGTGTTGCAGCAGTGGCTGAACGACTTCGACAAGAACCGCGGCAGGGCGATGCTGAACCTTACGTCGAAGAACGCAGCGAGCGCGGAAACGCGGGTTGTGAAAGATCCACGGGACCGCGACCGCTGGAAGGAGCGTAAGAACAAGGAAGAGAAGGACGGTAAGAAGCCTACCGACAAAGGCGGCGGCAAGGGCCGGGGCGGAAAGCCCGCGGCCGATGCGTGATGTGCGTGCCGCCACCCCGTCCAGCGCAACAGCCCTCTCCGGGCGCTGGACGGGGGAAACTCACCGTGCAACAGCAGGTGAGACAGCGGAGGGGAGCATGGCGCGCGGCGGGTGCCAGTTCCGAGGTGATGCAATGGATTTCTCACGGGGTGAAGTTGAGGTGGAAGCGCAAGCCTCCGCCTCCGTTCGACCACGGGGTGTCACTGAGGGATGCTACGCGGCAGCAGCAGGTGTGGCTGGACGCGGAGAAGGAGAGGCTGCTGGAGAACGGTGCCTGGACGAGAGCGACGAGAAGATCTCATGTTTCTCGCGCTTTTTTAGTGCCAAAACCGGGTACGAACAAGTGGAGACTGGTGGTGGACTTCCGATGGCTGAACCAGTGGTGTGTGAAAAATCGTGTGAAGATGGAGACGCTGAAGAAACTAAGGAGACTGGCAAAACCGGGCGACTGGTGCTTCAGCTTCGACCTCCAGGACGGTTTTCACGCGCTGGGGATCCACCCGGACTTCCAGAAGTTCATGCAGTTCGACCTGCAAGGGGACCTGCTTCAATGTTCAGCGATGCCGTTCGGATGGAGCGACGCTCCGAGAGTTTTCTGCAAGTTCGTACGCGTGATGGTGGAGGCTTTGCGTTCTCCACAGGCAGCGGAGGATCGCAGAGAAATCAAGAGACTGCGGGACGGTTCCGCAGTACGACAGCGATGGTCAGTCCGTCGCAGGACCGGTGGTGCTGGCGGGGACGCGAACCGTCACAGCGGAATGCGAGTACTACCGTACATGGACGATTTTCTGGTGCTGGTCGACTCTCAGCGAGAAGGCTTTCTGCGTCGAGAAAAAGTTCAACTGGTGCTTCATCGACTTGGCCTACGGCGGAACGAGAAGAAGGGCCAATGGGAGCCTACGCAGGTTGTGGAGCACCTCGGGCTGGAGGTGGACCTGAAGCTGGGACAATTCCGTGTGACAGAACGACGGGTGCACAAAATCCACACCAAGGCGAAGGAGATCCTGTGCGACGCAGCGAGAAATCGGAGGTGGATTCCTGCCAGGAGACTGGCGTCCTTCACGGGACTCTGCCAATCCGTGTACTTGGCAGTACCAGCGGCGCGGCTCTACCTACGGGAGCTCTACTTCGTGCTGGCGGAGAAACGCAGCTGGGGAGCGAAGGTAAAAATCTCGCGTTCAGCTCGGGGGGACTTAGAATGGTGGTCCAGGCTGCCTGTGATGAGCAGGTGGAACGGGCGCAAGATCTGGAGATCCCCGACGAGAGCGAAGGTGCACACGGACTCTTCGATGACAGCGTGGGGAGGAGTGCTGAACCTGAAGTTCCCCGCGCGAGGTTTCTGGCCAGACGAGATGCGCTGCTGGCACATTACACACCTGGAGCTGGAGGCCGTGTACAAGACCGTACAGGCGTTCCTGCAGGAGCTGGAGGGCAAGGTCGTACGGCTCTACTGCGACAACCAGGCGGTGGTGGCGATGCTGTCACACTTCACCTCCAGGAACCCGGACCTGATGAGGAGAATGAGGAGACTCTGGCTGCTACTGGATCTGCACGACATCGAGTTGCAGGCTCGGTACATCCGCAGCGAGGCCAACGTGTGGGCCGACAACCTTTCGCGTTGCGAGGATTTGGACGACTGGCGGCTGAATCGGGACTGGTTCGTGTGGGCCAACAAGCAGTGGGGGCCCTACACAGTCGACCGGTTCGCTTCCGAGATCTCCGCGCAGCTTCCTCGGTACTACGCTGCGTGGAAAGACCCGAAGTGTGAAGGTGTGGACTCTCTGATGTACGACTGGCGGGGGGAGAACAATTGGGTGAACCCCCCGTGGGCGCTGCTGGACGAGGTGGCGCACAAGCTGCGGGAGGAGGGGGCCGCTGCTACGGTGGTGGCTCCGTACTGGCCGGGACAGTCCTGGTTCAGAGAGCTGGAAGCCCTGGCCACCGAGGTGGTGATCATGCCACGGCGCAGGGACCTGTTCACTCCGAGCAGGCTGGGAGGGTCCGAGCTGCTCGGGCCCTCGAAATGGGACGCTGTGATGTTCTTCATCGAGGCGCGCCCGTGAGTTACTACGCTGCTGAAGTACGAAGAAGCTCTGCTACGAGTACGACAGCAAGCAAGGTGACCGTGGGTACAAGAATCGAGGTGTTCTGGAAGGACGATGACTGCTTCTACCCGGGTGTGGTGAATGAGTTCAACGAGGACGGGAAGGCGCACGTGCTGTACGACGACGGCGACGAGGAGACGCTAGACTTGTCCGAAGAGAACTTCAAAATCATCAACAGCACGGACGAGACAACAGACGCGGACGGCGAGAACACCGAGCGGAGCAGCGGAGGCAACTACGAAGAGTACAAGCGCGGTGGTGTTGTACAAAATTTCCTCACGCGCTCACTTTGTGAGCGGTGGAGGGGTGAGTTGGGACCTTCCCGGCTCACCAAACTGGCGGTGTCGATGCAGAATAATATTCAGCGACCTCCTTGCAAGTTCACGAAAAGCAACACACCCCAATTGACATGAGGCACCCGGCGCGAACCAAGCTTAGCCGACCTCCACCGCGTTGGATGCACCCGCCGGAAAGTATCACAGGGACATCCACTACCTACCACCGCTCACCTCCACCAGGCGGTTGTTCCTGTTCACAACAGGGGCCCAGTACCTCACACCTGGATCTGTGAAGACGAGCCTCCCGGCAAGTGTGCGAGCGATGAAGCACCAAACACCGGAGGAAGCCACTTCGGACAAAGCCCGCTATGCTCCTCAAGAGGCAGTGTCCGTCAGAAACGTACTACAAAAGCACGTACACCGAATGGCATGAGGCGCACCCACCGAAACCAGCCCACCCCCATCCCAGACATGAGGTCCGCCGACAGAGGCCAGCCCACCATCGTCCAGGTGGAAGTGAGAAGCATTTAGGGACTGTCAGGAGGGGCCGTGGTGAGACACCATGCACAGCCCAGGCAAGGCAAATGCAAATCAGTCGGAGGGAAAACCCCGCTGCAGTGCACGAGACCACCGACATCTCTCCGACTTGTCCTGGGCACCCAAGAAACATGTCAACTACCGCTGGCGTGGGCATCTGCTGGGAAAAGACTGAATACACGCGGGCACCAACATGCTCCCCGCAAAAATCAAGGGAGCACACAGAGTGTGGCACTCACCACCATCTGCCTCTCCTCGCAACAGAGGCAGAATAGTCTGCTACGCTACCCAAGAGGCGGTGCTCGCCAGAAAGGTGCCACCGGGGTCAACCGCATCCAAGCCACTTCCGAATGGCGGCCATCTATGTTCACATCGACACGGGTTGCTGGGATGTTCAACTGACGGGCGCAAGGGCGGTGCACGGCCAGGGGTAGTAGGCGCAGCGCTGGTGGCAGGGCTGTTGGTGGGGTGAGGTTCCCGGTCTGGCTCGCGGGGAGGAGGTGGCTCAGCGGTGGGCAGGGGAGGGGTTGGCTCGGCGGGGCAGGGGGGGGTTGGCTCAGCGGTGGGCGGGGAGGGGTCGGCTCAGCGGCGGGCAGGAGGGGGTTGGCTCCAGCAGGTGGGCAGGAGGGGTCGGCTCAGCGGCGGGCAGGGGAGGGTTGGTCAGCGGCGGGCAGGGGAGGTTGGCTCAGCGGGGCAGGGCTCAGCGGTGGGCAGGGGAGGGGGCGGCGGGCAGGGGAGGGGTCGGCTCAGCGGCGGGCAGGGAGGGGTTGGCTCAGCGGCGGGCAGGGGAGGGGTTGGCTCCCGGGCGGCCTCGGGCAGGGGAGGGGGTCGGCTCCGATGGATAGAGTTTGGAGGCACACAGTTAAAGTGGCGGACTAAGCTACACAGTCTGGCCAGGATGGACAGATTGGTGGGGGACATGGGTCTGGAGGCATGGGAACTCCCGGCCCGGCAACAGTTCGGTGCGAGGGCGGAGAAGGCGGGAGGGTTAGGTTCGGGGGCACGGGAATGGGTGGGGCTGGTGAACCCCATTCAGGCCCTGGTTCAGGCAGGCAGAGTTGTTGGGGAGGCGGCTTTGTTGGGGGAGGAGTTGAGGGACTCACTCTGGGGGGCCACTCGGGGCGAAGACGAGTTGTCGGCAGCTCGACTAGTCGGAGCAGATTCGAGGAGGGATGACCAAAGCTGGAAGGCTGGCGTCCCGGCTCTTGGAGAGTATCCAGGAGATCTGGCGAGATGAACGATCCGCTGGGCGGCAGGGTGTGGACGATGAGGACGGGCTGAATAAAGGGAGGCGGGGGGCTTTGGTGGCCCTGGCACAAGGCCCAAGCATCTGGGGATCCCAAGGTGAGGGGGACTCGGTGAGTGCAAGTGCGGCCAACCAAGGGGTTTCGAGCCAAACTCTGAGTTTCGACGACATCCTGATGGAGGTGGTCGACACCGAGCTGAGCTCCGGAGAATCCGGATAAGTGTCCCGAAGTGTGTGTGTAGAGAAACCCTAAAGTACACACACCCTAACTCTCCTTCGCCAAACCCTAAAACCCCAGAAAAATGCGTGATGAGATGGCTCGAGTGGCTCGAGGGGCGGAGGTGAGCCGGCTTCAGAGACACAGTAGCAGTGCGCCGGCAAGGCAACCGCAGAGGGGCTCGGGTGGTCCAGTGAGGCTCGGGGGGCAGAGGGGTGGTCCTGCGCGTGGGCTTGGTGGTGGAGAGATGGCTCGCGCAACTCGGGGGGCAGGGATGAACCGGCTTCAGGCAACAGGCAGCAGTGCGCCGGCGGTGCGGATGCAGAGGGGCTCAGGCTCAGTAAGGCTTAGGGGATCCCATTCTTCACTAGTGAGCTCCGGAGAATCCGGATAAGTTTCCCGAAGTGTGTGCTGAATCCTTTGATCCCCGGTGAGGGTACATAGTGCAGCCGGTCTTCGGCGGCTACGGTGTGCCAAAGGAGTCGGTCCAAGGATAAGCACACACACGGCGGTGCGAATGCAGAGGGGCTCGGGTGGCTCATTAAGGCTTAGGGGGTCCCATTCTTCACTAGTGAGCTCCGGAGAATCCGGATAAGTGTCCCAAAGTGTGTGCTGAATCCTTTGATGCCCGGTGTGGGTACATAGTGCAGCCGGTCTTCGGCGGCTACGGTGTCCCAAAGGAGTCGGTCCAAGGATAAGCACACACTGAACGGCATGAGATCGGCCAACAAAAGCCAGCCCACCATCATCCCAGCGGATGCGAGAAGCAAATCAAGAGCAGGGCGGGGCCGTGACAAGATACCACAAACTCATACGTATTCCCAACCCAGATGCAAATAGCATGGAAAGATGGTACTATGTGACCGATCATCGCCCAACAATAGTTGGTCCCAGGTTTACGGAGTAAGCGAACCCTGCTGGCATGCCCGCCAGTGGCTCACGGTCGATGGATGGGACCCGTTGGTCCATGGTTATGCCATGAATGCAGTCACACCACACGGCATGGACATCCCATGTCAAAAAAGGATAAGCACACACACACGCGCGAGCGTAGGGTTGGTGGTGGAGAGATGGCTCCAGCGGCTCGAGGGACACCGATCAGCCGGCTTCAGAGACACAGTAGCAGTGCGCCGGCAGGGCAGTTGCAGAGGGGCTCAGGTGGCCCAGCGAGGCTCAGAGAGCAGAGGGTTGGTCCTGAGCGTAGGGTTGGTGGTGGAGAGATGGCTCGAGCAGCTTGGGGAGTAGAGGTGAGCCGGCTCCAGAGACACGGCAACGGCGCGCCAGCGGTACAGGTGCAGAGGGGCTCAGGTGGCCCAGTGAGGCTTAGGGGGTCCCATTCTTCACTAGTGAGCTCCGGAGAATCCGGACAAGTGCCCCGAAGTGTGTGCTGAATCCTTTGATCCCTGGTGAGGGTACATAGTGCAGCTGATCCTTTATGGTTATGTGATGCCAAAGGAGCCGGTCCAAGGATAAGCGATGGCCACTTACAATAGGTTGCAGGGCAACATTCGGCGTCTCGTCAGCTTCCCTTTGGTGAGGTTGCTGGCCGTGCCGGAAATAACAGTGATCAAAACTCGTCGGGAAGGCGACCTCTGGTTGGTGAACTATCAGACCCGAGGAAGGCTTGGGACACATATGTGGGGGTGGAAAACCAAGCAGGAGCCGCGCAGAACAACAGTTGCAGTGCAAGTGTGGAGCACATCACTCAAGATGCTCGTAGGATGTGCAGCGCGAGGGCTGCAGTGCCACACAGCTGATGCTGGGGGTAGGGGGCTGCCAGCGCAGATGTAGCGGGCTCAGAAGGAAGCAATTTGGTCCATCATTTGTAGGCCCTTGGGACGACCCTTTGGGACACTGGGTGGGTTGTGGGTGGACAAGCTCTCTCGAGACCCGGCTTTGGGGCAGGCGGGGAGCAGGGTGGTGGTTTTGAGCGTAGGCTTGATGGTGGGGAGATGGCTCGTGCAGCATGCGGGGTAGAGGTGGACCGGCTTCAGAGGCACCGATTCAGTGCGCAGGCAGAGCAGGCGTGGAGGTGCTCAGGTGGCTCAGTGAGGCTTAGCGGGTCCCATTCTCCACGAGCAAGCTCCGGAGAATCGGTCCGTTTAACTGAAGGAATTTGTGATGGATGTCGTCATGTTGGAGTGCTGCTCCCGACAGAGCGGAGGATGCACTCCAGCAGGCGTCTCTTGCCGGCTTGTACACATGCAGCTTTCAAGGGGGCAGGCGGAGGGGCCACCTTGCACATGGAGGATGCCTGCAGCTCCTCCACCTGGTGACGCAGCTCAGACACTTCCCTCCTGCGCCGGTCATCCCATTCCGCGTGTCAAGAGGCACTCACGCGACTCGTGTGTTGGGACACCGAAGTTCGCCTCGATCGGACATCCACCGTTCCCTACCGAAGTGTTGATTGGTGGACAGGCGGCGTAAGAACCAGAAGTCCGATACCCTGCGAGCCAATCCACGTCAGCGCACAGGAGGCAGGGGCAGAGATAGCGCCTAGGCCGATGCGCAAAGTGTGTCCTGGGTCAGTTGTATGACACATGTCCACACCTGATGTGCGGCTGAGTTGCCGGTTCTGCTTCCAACGCGGGAGCCGGAGTAAGCACACGGCTTTCCTCGGAGGGGGCAGTCAGAGCAGGCGTCAAGTCTCGGCCTCCCTCGCGTGCTGCTGCTGCTGCTGCTGCTGACTGTGCAGTATTGATAACTTGCGGGGAGTGCGGTTGATCTCCTGCAGACAGGCGCGCCCCAATGTCACCATCCCGCTGCTGCCCCCCTCTTGTCGCTCTCACTTGTCCATTTGGCTCCCTCGAGCCCTAACCGCAGGGCCGCCCAACGACTTGCAGCAGAGGCTCCGCCAAAGCCTCACTGGAAGGTAGGCTGCCCTTGGACTCTGAGGCCACTTCAGGGGCGCCTCGGAGGGGCACTCTGAGGCCACTTCAGGGAGCACGCAAGGCCCTCAGGCTCTTAGAGCGGCAACCCACCTTGTAGGTACGTCAGGACTGCGTGCTGGGCCGCCTCGATCCGATCATGGAACCGCCGCATCTCGCCCGAGTTCCTGTCCACGCCCGACTCCCCATCCTCTTCGTCATGGGGTCCACTAGATTCTGGTGTCAACCGTTCCCCTCTCTTGGCCCTCTGGGAACCTAGATTCTCATCGCCAAAGTTCATTGGCTGCCCCCACTCTCATGGGTCTCTGCTAGACATAGGAGGTTCTACAGGCGAGGATGGGCCATGCCTGAACGAGCTCAGCCCCTCGTTGAGCTCCATCATGCCCCTCAGGTTTAACACGTCGAGGTGAGCCTCGTGCTCGCGCAGCATCGTCGCCTGCAAAGCACAACCACGTGAGCCACGTCAGCGTCTCCATCAGCGTCAACTACTTCACTCTGCCACACCCGGCCCCTGGCGAGCCTCCGCAGAAACAGCTTGGCGCAGCTGTCCCGAGTCTTCCACACACTGGACAACCACAATGGTTAGCAAGCGGCAGGATGTGCGACCCACGCGCCCCTCCGTTCTACTACTTCGCGCGGCACCTTGGCTTCCTTGAGGGCCTCCAGCGCCGCCTTTGCTGTGTCGCGCAGTTGAGCCGCGGCCTGCTGCGTCGCCTCCGTGCGCGCCACCTTGCGGTTCGGCTCTGTGAGCTCCCCGCCACATCCAGCCCACGCATTAGCGAGACCGTCTAACGGCTATGAGCGATCGGGGCGACGGCCAGGCAGCTCAGTCCAAAAGGAGCGGACCTTCGCCAGTCTCCTTGCTCGATTTTGCGAGCTCCTGCTGACTCCGTGCCGCCTCCTCCAAGGCCTCTTTGCGCTCTGCAATGCGGGCGTCCACGGCCTTTACCGCATCCCTGCGCCGCCCCAAGCTTGCCTCTCCAGTCGGTGCACCTCGTGGTGAGGCACCGAGCTGGCCTCTCACGTGGTCGTTCTTCCAGATCCAATGGCGACTCGTCCGGATCTCACAGCGAACAAAATTACTGTAGACCTGGATCCAATGCCCATTGCCACTATCATCTCGGGTTGCACCGATGGATCCGGCGGCCACCAATATGCTTGCGGGGCATCACATTTGATCCAGCAGCCAAGAGGTGCGTTTGGTGGGGCCGGCACCTGTGTCTTTCCTCGCACTGCTTCACCTTGGAGCGGTGGCTCAGCAGGATGCGCATGCAGGGGCAGCTGCCAGGCCTGTGCGGTGCAAGAACTGCCCAATCATTTTTCTGCGAGAAATCACACCCACCGCCCCACAATTCTTTCTCCGCTCGCCCACATACACACACCCCCTTCTCCACTCGCCCACAGCCATGCACCCCCTTCTCCACTCGCCCACAGGCGTGCACCCCCATCGGAGAGGAAATCTAGATGAGTGTCCCGAAGTGTGTGCCGAATCCTTTGATCCCCGGTGTGGGTACATTGTGCAGCTAATCTTTTGTGGCTATTTGGTGCCAAAAGAATCGGTCCAAAGGAATTGGTCCACACACATGCGGCCTCGCACCCCCCTGTCCACTTCAGTGCCCTGGTCACTCCGCGATGCGTCACTGAATCGGACTGGCCGACAGTAAGCTCTTCGATTCTATCCTTGGCGAATCACATCACAGCGAGGAAAGGCGGACATGAGACATTGACTGCCGAGACTCCGTTAGTGGCTCGCGGCGCTTGAGGCCAAAGCCAGGTTGACGCACCTCAAAGAGTCCGACCGCGGCGCCACTGCACAGCTTGTGCATCGGCTTGCAGTCGTGGCGAGAGGTCTTCACGGCCTCCAGCTCGTTCAGCATCAGCCTCTGGACCGCCACTTGTCCTGTCCTCCCCCTCGCCGCGAGGCACGCACGCCACACCTAGCTTGACGCACGCCCGCGATGTGGGGCCATGCCACGGTGCCACGCATATCCCTCGAGGAGCATAGAACAACGCGGCGTCCCCCTGTACCGGGGCCGGCACCTGTGTCTTTCCTCGCACTGCTTCACCCCCACCGTCACAGCGCGTGCCCCTGTACCGCGGGTGGTCATGACAAGCTGCAGGAGCTGCCACAGGACGAGGGCAGAGGCGTGCTGACAGCCGCCGCACCGACGAGCGTCCCATTGATGGATCCTGTGGCTAGCAGCGTCACGATGGCTTCCCCGCACTCTGTCAGCACCGCACTGAGCGTGCATCCCTCAACCCCCTGCTGCCTGTACCGCCCTCAAACCCTCCCCCCGTAACTGACTCCCGCCCACATTCCTGCAACCGGCTGTCTCCCTGGCTGTCCGATCCGCTATCTGCACACCCCATTGGGATAAGATAGCTAAAACCACCCGAGCTGTAAAGCCAACTCTCGCGGGCAGGCACTTTATATGCACACTGGGAGTG